>CAUYSK010065892.1:0-54503 GCA_963575035.1 Avahi laniger
ATTTTTCAAAAGAAGACATAATAATGGCCAAGAAATATATGAAAAAATGCTCAACATCTCTAATCATCAGAGAAATGCAAATCAAAACCGCAATGACATATCACTTAACTCCAGTGAGAATAGCCTTTACCAAAAAGTAACAAAACAATAAATGTTGGTGTGGATGCAGAGAAATAGGAACACTCATACACTGCTGGTGGGACTGCAAACTAGTACAACCTCTGTGGAAAGCAATATGAAGATATCTCAAAGAGCTACAGGTAGAACTATCATTTGATCCAGCAATCCCATTACTAGGCATCTACCCAAAGGAACAAAAGACATTCTATAAAAAGACATATGCACTTGAATGTTTATAGCAGCACAATTCACAATTGCAAAGATGTGGAAACAACCCAAGTGCCCATCAGTACACGAGTGGATTAATAAAACATGGTACATGTATAACATGGAGTTCTACTCAGCCACAAAAAACAATGGTGATCTAGCACCTCTTGTATTATCCTGGATAGAGCTGGAGCCCATTCTACTAAGTAAAATATCACAAAAATGGAAAAACAAGCACCACATGCACTCACCATCAAATTGGTATTAACTGACCAACACTTACGTGCACATATAGTAGTAACATTCATTGGATGTTAGGCAGGCGGAGAGGAGAGGAAGAATGTGTATATTGACACCTAATGGGTGCGGTGCACACCATCTGGGGGATGGACACACCTGAAGCTCTGACTCAGGTGGGGCAAAGACAATATATGTAACCTAAACATTTGTAGCCCCATAATATGCTGAAATAAAAATTAAAAAAAGAAAAACTGTATGTAACTTGTGGGGGAGCACAGCAAGAGAAAGCTTAGTTTATAGAAAGGCATAAGAAATGATATCAAAGAGACTAGGCAAGGGGAGAAAACGGATACAACAAAGTGGAAAGATCCACATTTGTATGGGTAGAGGCTCAAGAAGTAAAAGTGTAATATAAATATAGTCTTAAGAAACCCTCAAGAAAAGTAGGTATATTTAAAAATTTACGGATATTTAAAAATTTACAAGCATTTTCACATCAAGGCCTAGAAGAAGGTTCAGAAATTAAAAATTCAAACTAAAAAAATATAACACAAATGAGAAAAAAAAAACAAAGACCTAGTGGACGGTAGAACCAATACCATGTGCACAATCTTCTATAATTTACCAGTATTGATATATGAATATAAGCCCTTGAAGAAAAGTCATATGTCTTCTTACTTTTTTAATAAGTAGCCTTCATATTGCTCCATAGAAGATATATTTATAAAAAAGCTAAAATATAACTAAGTAAAATTTTTTAATAAATAAAAATTAAATTATTGGGCGAAATTAGACTGTAGTGCATGAATGGAAGAGTTCAAAAGTATTCATGCTCTGAGCCATAGTACAAATAGTGACATGCAAATAGACATTTATTTATCTAAATACCAAGGTAAATACTGTAATTTCATTTTCTAGATCAGCATCAAATACTTGCAGTCCAGCTGTAAGACTTACTTTTCCCTACCTAAATTAATGAACACTGCTCAATTCTTCCATGACTTAAATTTTGTAAAGCTCTTCAGCAAAAGATTAGATAAACCAAGGGCTTGAAATTAGAGATTATCCACAAGAAAAACAAGCAACGATAAACTGAGCATAAGACAGGAAAATTGAGGTTAATCAGAAATCACACAAAAATAAAAATATCCAATTACAGGAAATTTTATAAATCCCTTTCTAACCTTGTATATTTCGAGTGTTTTTTTTTTCATGGGGCCACTGAATTTAATATTTTGGTCAAAATTTTTTTGGGACCCGTCTCCCTGGCAAAGAACTGTTTCTGGTGGTCACTTTAGGTTTTTAGGCTTTCCTTCTGAACAGCTTTGGGTAAATGAATAGGGTGGCCATTTCATCCAGGGCCTAGGGCACAGAAGTCAAACCAATTGATCAAGAAAGTAACAGGAGCCTACAGATAAAATAATAAAATAGTGAGATTAGGTTTAAAAGATAAAGGAGCAAAAGAATAAAAAGCTATTAATTGGATCTACGGGGAGAGATTCTAAAAACACAATGGTGACTGGGTAACCAGCTCAGAGGCAGGCACCTGGCTATTTTAATTTCCCTGCAGTTCGTGCATGCCTTGTAGCTAACCCCAGTGATCATTTCAACTACCACTAATTCAGTCAGCCTGCTTCCCCAATCAGCTTTAACGTTCAGTGGAATATAGCTTTAGGGATATTTCTTCTTCTGTATGACAATAACCATTCATGGGTAGGCCTACCTTCCTGACTTCTAACTAAGCTTAAACTTGAGTTCAGTACTGGTGTGGAGCCATCACATCAGTATACAGTGCAGGCCGCATTTGATCCTCTCAACTCTGGAAAGGAACTGAGATCCTCCAGGGATCAACTCAGCCTCCCAAAGGACTGAGTTCTGATAAATGCAAGCAATAGGAAGCTGAGCTGCAGCTCAGCTGGCAACCCAGACAAATCTCTCAAGATGCTAAGAAACACAGTAATTGCCAAGCATTTCTTTTGTTAATATCCCATTTCAATGGGATTCTAATTCAGCGTTTCTGTTGACTATCTCAAAATGCCCAACACTTCTAATCTATTACATCTTAGAAAGTATCTCTAAAATCTTCACCCAATACCAGCCCAGGCCAGTTTTCTAGGCTCTGGCTCAGATAACTTTATTCGCTGGTATTCAATAATTTTGAGCCTTTTTAGCATCAATATGTCTCACCTAAAAATCACAATTTATTTTTCTGTGAAAGCTATTCTTAGACCCTCCCTATGAAGGAAATCTTCCTTGCAATTGTACGGTTTAGGGAAACTGGTTCCTATTCACCAGGGGCATACTTGGAACTTTTTTTCCCTCTAAATAGTATTGGAAAATATGCTTTGGGGCTCTAGTTAGCTAATTGGAAAAATAGATGTAGATTCACTGCAAGGATCTCCTCTCTATACCTGTAGCATTTGGTTCAGTGCCTGAACACAGAAACAGCATAATCATGACATGGTATTATTTTTCAGATAACTTCCTATATTTATATGTCAGAAAACAATTTTGTAAAAAGTAAATGTATGTAATATTACTGCATTGAACTACTAAACTATTATTTTCATGAAACAAAATCTATCATTTAATTCTGACTATAAACCTCATATGATAGGAAATCATTTCTAAAAAGAACATGATAGGGGAGCTATACCATGTAACATTTTTGTTGTTGTTCACAGGAATCATGGAATGGTTTGACTTTATTAACTATGGATTATATTTTTAACATCACTTGTGTGTTTTTTTAAAATGTAAAAAAACCCTCAATACATGAAACTTAAAAATGTGTAGAAAGGTATAAAGAAAACCCTTGATGATCTCACCATCTAGAGGTAACTGTGTTACCAGTTTAGTGTATAAAGTTTCATTCTATAATCATTTTATATGTATAGTTAGAATATTATCATTAATGGAAAATAATATCTTCAGCTTTCTTCCTCATCACTCTGCCCTCCACACTGATTGAGACACATAGAGAGTTGGCCCGTAGTAGAGCTTAATAGAGTAGGTAAAGCATAAGCTTTGGTGTCAGAGAGACTGGCATCACATTCAAGATCTGCTACTTACCAGTGTTGTGCTCTGAATACATCAGTAAAACTCACTGTCCTTATCTTTAAAAGAAGGAGGATAATGCTACCTTATAACATAGCTGTAAGGATTAAATGAGATAGTGTATATAAAAGCACTATCAGCCATGCCAGACACATAGGATATGTTGAAAGCCCATGGCCTAACCAATTCTCTTCTCTTCTTCCTAGAATAAGACAACTGGAGAGCAGATGGTGATCCAGTATTAGGCGAAGACCCTTCTATCTCAAAGATTTTGAACTGAAGCATTTGTCTTGCAGGCTGGGAACAGATGGGCTATCCATGGGAGGCAAAATGGCTCCTCCAGTCTTTGGTGCAACCGGGGAGCCCACTGCTAGCAGTTTTTCACTTGTGACCTCCTCAAAAAACATTGAATGCCATAGTGATAAGTGAATGGAATTCTACTCAATGAATCATGAGCTTTTATATATCAGCCGTTAGCAGCCCATCTGTACGCACAGAAAGGATCAAAGTTGCTGTACCGTACTCAGCATTCAATACATACCATTGCTTAAATCCCACCCTTGAAAAACCCAACTTAAAAACAAAATGAAATGAAATGTTGGTGTCTGTGCACACAGTGAAACAAATTCCTCTCTTGCTCTGCTGCTTTACAAAGCTCATCTGGGATTATAGCTCAAACTGAATTCAAACTTCACACTCCACTTAGGCCTTCAGCCCAAAAGGACAAGGTGTGAACTTGGCCCATTAAACATTATGGAGTAAGTCAAGTAAGCGAAGAGTTGTGCAAAGCTCCAAGCATCTCCAGGATGTTTTTGGCTTTTTACATCAGGGACCTCTAAGGTTTGATGCCAAACCAGGGCTCCGAGCTGTGAGTGTTCACACTGTTATGTTAGGAAAATACCAGGCGAACGCCAGTCGGTGCAGACAAAAACTTACTGCATCCCACTAGGGCTAAGTGGTGCCTGTTCTCACATTACTCTGGTTAACCTTGGGTTAAAGAACATTTGGATAATAATGGCATAAACTTTTCACAGTTCACTTAAAACTTTATAAGGGTTTATAAGGGTTGGTTCTTTGTAGAGGAGAGTGTATTAATATATAAAACAAGCGTGTTTTTTAGTTTAACTGTTTGGCCATGTGTGTTTTCAGGGTCACCATTCAAGCAAAATGTAGGCAATTTTGATGTTTTTTTAATAAAGTGAGAGAATGCAAACTTTTACAGTTTACTTGAATAAAGCTGTATGACCTACATAGGATGCATTAAAAATAATTATTATGCTGTTGCCAGACAGTATGGGGTATATTACTAGAACTACCATCATTAGGCATGCCTCAGCATAACTCTTAAAGAATCCAGATGGTGGTTTTCAACTTTGTCTCCATGGTGTCCCCTAGGAAGTACATGTTACAATCAGTCTCCCTCTTACTTCAAAGTTTTGTAAATAGAGCCAACAGAAGAAGGGGCTTCCTGCTGTTACCGGTGGGCTGTAACTGCAGTAGCCATTACCCTCAACAGAAATCTAAATGTCTTGTGCATTACAACACAATGCCCCAGATCCGCAACAGCAAGTTTGTGGCCCAAGGGCAAAAACTGGCACACAGAGGAATTTCTCAACTAGGCCAATATTTTTTTAATTACATTTTTTCTTTCAAATTTATTTTACTACTCCAATGGAAATGCAGAGGGGAGGAAATGAATATGTGATTTAATTTTTCATAAAAATGATTTTTAATCAGGTGTTGTTACAATAAAGAAAGAAATACTCAAGTAGGGTAAGAATAAGATGAACTAAACCAACTGTGGATCAAATTCTGGTTATCTTTAGGGATATATTTCAGCTGGAAACACCACCTATGAATCTAAAAAAGAATTTTTTATGCATTAAGCATAATTTTCTTCAGTGTTTTCACAATGGCACAGTGGTTTCAGCTTGCTGAAAATCATGGTGGAAGCTATTATTCTATGATGCTCTAATTCAGCTGTTTACATACTTAACTTTACATTAAGACTTTGAGTTCCAGCATGGGACGGTTTCAAGTTTGATATTGGCTTCACTAAATATTTAATTGAATTCACTGATCAGATATTTCTGGCAACTAAATGTATAGAATATTTCATTAAATTTTTAAACATATGACATTGTTGAATTGATAATATCTGTCAAAATTAAAATACATACATCCTTTCGACCAGAAATTCATTTTTAATAACTCATCCTATAAAGGTTCTGCCAGTTATACACAAAGATATGCACAAGCTAATGAAACATTTCTTTTTGCAAAAAATAAAAACAAAAACAACTGGAAATAACTAAATTTCCATCAATAGGAAACTAGTAAAAGTACTAGGAATGCTACAAATCCTACAATTAGCTCTGTATTTACTAACATGGTAAGATCTCCCAGATACCTTAAGCTAAAAAAGTAAGATGTACAAGGGTGTATATAGTATAAACTTACTAATATTTCCTGATTGTTTCATCCATGAAAATACATACATTTTGACATTTTTGTGTCTTTATACCTATATTTCCATGATCTAAAGAGGGTTGAGAGACTCAAGTCTACTATTTTAGTTAGAATCAGTTCATATTATTTTCATATTAATTTTAAAAATAATTGTATTTCTTTCCTATCTAAAGCATGTCTAAAAATGATGAGGTTTTTTAATTTTGTTGTTGTTCATTTTGTACAATATTTGAATAGGATCCTATTCACTATTGAGGAATTACATCATGAATTGTCACTCTAACTTAATATGCCAGTGACTGCTCTTCTCTCTATTTTCTTGGACAAGGAATAACCATGCCTTTCACTAAGTATTTTCTTTTAAAAACATTTTCATATATTAACTTATTTGACATGATGAAATAATAATGTTCCTGGTTGAGACAACCGGAAGATACAAGTATTAATAAGATTTTATCACATCCCAGAGGTTTTTGTTAATGACATACTAGAAATAATTTTATAAATATTACAAAAGGGGGGAATCATGACAGTTGCACATCATTTCTTTTTAAAATTTTTATTTTTTAATTAACATATTAATTTTAGGGTGGTTTCTGGATTACAGAAAAACTAGTGGAAAGTTCAGAGTTCCTATATTCTTTCTACCCACACTCTATTCCCATCACCCTTTCCCCCTATTGTTAACATTTGCATTAGTGCAGTACGTCTCTTACAATTGATGAGCCAATATTGATAAATTATTAGCTAACATTCCTAGATTACATTGTGTTTGACTTTTTGTGTTGTACATGCTATGGATTTTGATAAATGTCTGATGACACGGATCCACCATTGCCAATTCCACCGTTACTTTTCCCCACATCTATTCATGTAGAACTGGCTCCAGGAATCTACTCAGGGTTGACATCAGAGCAAAAATTTGAAGTGGATAAGATAGTAAATATTTTTTCTCCTCACTCTCTACCTGAAGTACCCAGTGCCCTCTCATGGTCACAGGCTCTGTAGTCACAGATAACATTTTTTTTTCAGTAGCAGGAAGAAATTTGTAATTCATGGTATCCATATATGTCTCTCTTTCTGGGAGAGTCTGCATTAGAAACTGTTGTCTAGAGAGCTGACCATATAAGCCCAAGGCATGAGCCCTTCATAGCATAGTTATAGGTATTTGAATTGAAAGACTCTTGGATTTGGATTTACAAGCTATGACACTTTATCAATGAGCATGCTCTGTGAACTGCCCCTTTAAGATGTTCACTCTGTTAAAATGGACTTTAAAAACAACTAGAATCACTTTTCTTTCAATAGAGATTTATCTGGGCTCTAGTGGAATTTCCACTCACCAATATCCATTTATGGAGTTGGTCCATTGTATGACCTTGGAAGGTTCATGTTTTCCTTAACTATTCACTGTACAGTCATATTTGAAGTTCGTGTTAAAAATACACTTTTGGTGGGAATATAAATTAGCACAGCCATTGTGTAAAACAGTATAAAGATTTCTCAAAAAATAAAAATAAAAATGAAACTACCATACAATCCAGCAATCCCACTCCTGGGTATTTTATCCAAAGGAAAGGAAATCAGTATTTCAAAAAGATACTTGCGCCCTCATATTTATTGCTGCACTATTCACAATAGCAAAGATATGGAATCAACCTAAGTGTCCATAAACCAACAAATGGATAAAGAAAATGTGGTATATATACATAATGGTATATTATTTGGCCATAAAAAAGATCAAAATCATGTCATTTGCAGCAATGTGGATGGAACTGAAGGTCATTATGTTAAATGAAATAAGGCAGGCACAGAAAGACAAATATTGCATGTTCTCACTAACATGTGGGTGCTAAAAATGTTGATCTCATGGAGGTAGAAAGTAGAATGACAGATACCAGAGGTTGGGAAGGGTGGGAAGGGCAGAAATGAAGAGAGGTTGGCTAACAAACACAGTTAGAAGAAATAAGTTCTAATGTTTAAACAGAGTAGGGTGACCAGAGTTAACTCCAATGTATTATATATTTCAAAATACTTAGAAGAGGGGATTTGAAATGTTCCCAACACATAAAAATTATAAACACTCAAGGTGATGGATGCTGTAAATACCCTGACTTCATCATTACACATTCAATGCGTGTAAAAAAATATCACGTGCACCTTACAAATAAAAATTGTATAAATTATAAACTCAAATCACATGACAGAAGGTATACTCTATATGTACATCAAGTTTAGCAAACACAGATTAGTCATGGGTGAAAAAAGATAAAGGAACAAATTTACTCCTTTATTTAAAATGAGAAAAAGTAATCCAACAATATTACTGGAAAAATCTCATTCTCAAAAGTGAATTGGGTTTGGTATTTTTAAAACAAAAATAGAACAAAACAAAAATTAAATTTAGACCTGAGTTCCACTCTAGTCACCAAATCGAGGCAAAATATTGTACACAGTAGTATATAAACTTCAGCCTTGAATAAAAATAAAATCTTGACTCAGACCATATAATTTAAATAAATGATTTTTTAAAATATAATTATATACAATATATAAGCATTACATCCTTAAAATGTTTTCAAAATGTACCACCTTTGCTACTAAAATTTCAGTGAGACATTAAAGATTGTTAAAGGGAAAAGAAAAACTTGCCTACTAGGAGTAAGCTGAATAATTTTTTGGTTTTTTGAAGTGTGCTATTTAAGAAAAATGGCTATTTTTTGTTTAGTTAATCAAACAGTAGGAAGTGTTGTAATGGATAATTGGATAATTGGATGACCCAGTTTATCATTATAATTTGACATTTACGTAGGTCCTTATATTTTCAAAATGGTATATACAACCATTTTTCTTGGTTCCATCAATATTACCTTGAGAGCTAAATTAATTCTTCAATTCACATTTTACAAATGAACACAAAGAAGGAGAGTGAGATGAAGCAACTCAGATGCAAAGCTAAGATAAGAAATCCTTGCCCTGGCAGGCCTAAGCCACTATTTTTCGTTCCTTGATGAACCCTAAGCCTTTGTGTTTGAAATTTTTCAAAGAGAATTAAGCTGTCAAACACAGGTTCACAAGCAAGGCCCCTTATTTTTCTAGCCCAGGTGGTCCAATTACAGATTTAGCCTTCAGTAAATTCAAACATAAAATAATATGGCAAATCACGCTTGCCGTAGTCTTAACAATTCTTTATTTTAAAACAGACTTCAAAGATTAAAAACAATTTTACCATGAGTAAAAGTTTCATTCCAACCCTCCCTCCTCAGTCCTTTCTGCTCTCACTAAAACAATACTACCACTTTACAGGTTCTGTTTGCAACACCTCAGGAAGTTCTCTGGGTTTGCCCCAACAAGGACTATAAAAATAGCACAAAAGCATGGAAATAAGAGGGCCATTATCTGACATTTGATTGAAAACTTGATTAGAGCTCAGAATTCACACATCTCAGCCCAAGTACTCCTATGTGCTTTCCATTCTCTTCCTCTCCTTGTTTGGTTCCAAATTACCCTGTGACCATCACCACCGTCCACCACGCCCTGCCCACGATGAACACTGACACACAGAGCCACCTGACAGGGTAGCAGTGTTCTCCCTGTGGATAGCACAGGGATTGAAAGAATCCACAACTCGGGAGGTAAGGATGCCACTTAAGCACTGAATGTTCATTTACACAGTTCATCTGATGAGCAGTTGAGTCTTCTACTTTGAAAGGATCCTAAAAGTATTCAGATATTTAAAGTAGAATATTTGAACTTTGTAAGAGCTTCAACTGGGTTAATGTAACATTTTCAAAAGATAATATATATTGCAAAGCATCTAGATTCAGATGATCTGGATCAAATCCCAACCCCACAGAATTAAGTTGGGTCAATTTGATGATTAGACTTCATGGAGATAATATTCAAGCTAAATAACTTGAAAAAAATAAAAAGAACAATCCTGCTATAAATACTGTTACTCTTGGTAAATGGCATTTTATGTCAAGAGCTCAAGGTTAACAAGGCCTAATGGAGGCAAGAATAGATAAAATTATTAAAGAAAAATTAATTTATCAGCCTTAGGCAGAAACACCATTTCCTTCAAGTGCACAATTTGAAATTTTTTTAATCAAAAATATATCTACTTACAAATATATTTTATATGCTTGAAATGCCACTAAATAGTTGAGTAAAATGTGAAAATGTGATTTGATATTTGGCAGTGCATATATGAGTGTGTGTGTGTGTGTGTGTGTGTATGTGTACTCCTGTAGAATTAGCTCTTTGGAAATGTATTTTATTGTTGAAGTTGTACATTGATCCCCAAGTTGAAAGACAAAAATACAAACAAAAAGATGTGATTATGCATGAGATTTGAAAATAACACTTTCCTACTTATTAAACTTCTTATTTTCTATGTCTCTGGAAAATAATAATTATAATGACATTGTAGTGTTCTACACATATTTTTGAAATAAAATTATATATATGTACATAAAATTTACATATATTAAATTTCATTCTCAAACAAACAGAATTTCATAATTAGTCAGGAAACATTATTCTAAACAACAAAATCCCAGATGCTGAACCTAGATTTTCATTTATTCTGTATTCATCTACTAATTCATACCTGGCATTCTAATTTCAGAATCATCTTTTACTATTTTTATTGGCAGTTCTAAAAATAGAACCAAAAAGGATAGCATCCATTCTGGTATCTGTCTTCCATGATTCTCTTATTCCTAGCTTAAGGATAAATTTTTTTTATAATTGAATTCCTTTCCCTATTAAAATAAATAAAAACAAAACTTTTCAGAACTATTAATACACTTCCTCACTCACTAAATTGATTAGAAATTGTTCTACTCTTTGTGTTCCTGACATTTTGACATTAATAAATTATCCATGACTTGTGTTTTACTGGCAAAGTTATGTTCAGAAGTGGAGAGACACTCAGTACCCCAAGTCAGGTAATGAAGCTTCTATTTTACGGAGGCAGGACTCTGATTTTTACCAGCCTTTTCTAAGTACATCAACAGTATAAGCTGTATTTTTAAAGCATCTATAAATTATAAAATAGTGTTGATATAAGAGTGTGTGTCTATGGTTATATGTCTAAAAGCCCTTAGAACATACTGGTACATGCCAGCTTTATAGAAAGGCCAAAAGGATGCCCTTGAAATTCATTTTAACTCCTTCAACTTGACCTGTACCACAAATCAGGAATGAAAATCAATGGCTATTTACTTTATATGCACAAAGCATTGTGCAATTATGAGAGCAATATAAAATGGTTGTCAATTTGTCATTTTCTCTCTTTATTTTATTGCTTTTTGAAATCATTTACAAAATACATCAAAGAAATGAAATAAGAGTAACTATATAAACATTTAAGATTAAATTTTCTTAAAAGTGAATATTGATGCACAGAAATTGGCATGTTTACAAATGAATTCTACTACAATCCTACCAGATCTCTTCACCAACGCTTACCCCACACCCCACCTCAATTAGGCTATTCTAGCCCCAGATCCCAGCTGCCATGCAAATCACGTCTGGACCAAAGAAAGAAATGGAATCTCCTCCACTCTTTTCATTTCCCCCCGAGTAGACCTTACTATATCCAGCACTTCCTTAAGCTCAAAACTACATTGCTGATATTGCTAATGATGTTTTATTATTCATTTCAAAACATTGTCTTTGCTTTAATTTATTTAATAGTATCATAGAAATAACATTCAAGACATAAAAGTCTGTAATCACACAAAGACAGCATTGTAAAAGACCTGTGAAATCACTGAAAGAAATCACAGTGTCTAGAACTGTGATTCTCAACCATTATTTTCATTATTACCCTCCCAGGAGAATTTATAAGCAATCTTTTTCTAGTCAATCCATCCCCACCCATGAAATTTAAATATCACAGCAATACTCTGTACTTGTTTATCTACTCCATGTATATCTCTGCTTTATACATAAAAAGAGTATTTCTTTTTATTCTCTAAAGAACCAATTTTTGTCCCCTTGGGGTGATATCACCTTTATGTTGAATGCATTTTTCAGTTAAGTAAACATGACTGAAATAGAGCTAGCAAAATAATAAGATACTGTTATCACAGTAGTATTAGTCAATTATGGTGGGACAAGAGTTGTACCATTTTACTTTTATAATCACTAATACGGTACTGCAATACTTCATCTCTAGAAGGAAATCTGAGGAAGAAATAATGCCACCATTCACTTGTAGATTATATCTCCCTATCTAATGTTTTCCATCATTTCTCTTTCATTAATTGTATGGATACTACTCCCTTTTGCCATGATGGTAACACTAAAAGAACATGTAATTTCTCTCTTTCTAAGGTTATTTATGACTTCTTTTTCGATTCAACTTTTCTCTGCTTATCACAGCATCTTTTCATAGCATCTTTCACCAACAACAAATCAGCTTAAAGACACACGAGCTCACGTTGCATGCAAGAACATTTACACACATATAATTCATATATAAACACATGTACACATATTATTTCAAAGTGGAGAAAAGGCCACATATGGTGGCACACATTCTTCACTGCTGAAGACTAGAGGCTACCATACGATATGACGGATTGCAGAAGTTGTTTACAATGACATTTTAACATTTCAGTTTCTCATCTCATCATGACAAATTTCTGACTAAGGCAGTTCCTTTCAGTGCAGCTTAAGTCACAGTATGGAACCAAGCCACTTAATATTACAATATTCGACAATGTAATAGTGAAAGGCTCCGAAGCATAATCAATAAAAATAAGTCCCAGACCAGGGCAAAAGGCAATCAGGCACACTCAAAAGAAGGTGGCTGACTCAGCAGCTTTCTAATTAATCAAATGAATCACTCAAACCCCGTGGAAATAAGGGCCAAGAATCTCAGAAGTTCTGCAGTAGCAGAAGTATTTTTCATGATGTATGTTGGCTTTTGTTGTTCACAAAAAGAACAATCTTGGTAGGACTTACATGTCATGGTTAAAGTGGTACAGTTTGCACCACAGAGTTTTTTGTGGTTTTATGAAAAGAATACAGAGACAGGATATGGGTCCTTGTCGTGACTTTGATCCTTACTGGTTCTATTTTTCCTGAACAAGTCCTTTAACCTCTCTGAGTCACCTTTACATTAGGCAAAGTTTATTGTGAGGTCGAATGAGATAATGAATATAATTGTTAAAGCTATCAGGTTATTATAAAAATAAAGAAGTCCTATTTCATCATTATTGCTGTCCTATAGTCACCTTAGCTATTCTTTTCTATTTCAAATGCATATCAAGCAAGATTTTGTTTGCATCTAGTTGCAATGGGACAATATTAAACTATGAACAAAATATGATTCTGGAGATATTCTCTTAAAATCTCGATGACAGATGCTAAAAGTTTCAGGCAGTGATAGTGAGTGTCATGAAAAGAATCTGTCTCTTTCCTGCTTCTAACATAGTTATCAGGCTTTCTCCATATATCCTGGGCTTTCCGTTCTTAGTTATTATTCTGCTGAAAAATTGTTAAGTGAGTCACATGGTTCGGAACACTGAACTATGCGGTAGTAATCAGGAATCATCGAGGACTCAAGGCGGAGAGAAGAGATTGTAAACAGTGGGATTGAGGTCAAGTACAATTCCTATCCCGGAGAGACAGAGAGAGAGTTTCTGCAGTTTGGCATGTGCTTACGTTGATATACTTGTATATTTGTGAGTTCTATTAAGGATTAGGTCTGAGTTGTTCCTATTTTCCTAGCTTCCCAAAGATGAATATATAAACAAAATGTAAACTGCAAATTTGAAGTTTAGGTAAATATGTACGCCATATATGCCATTTACTCACTGAAGATGTCCCTGCTATTCTTCTGGCCAGAACTAGCCATCACGGCATCCCTTTTAAATCTTCTTAGAGCTCACGTCACATTGCAACTCGTGTTGGAGCTCGTTGTGGGATAGCCTACATCTATCAGCACTTTCCCCACTAGACTGGAAGCTTCTTGAGATTAGGGATTGCATGTCAGTCATTCTCCTATCCTGAAAATGACAGGAACTACTTACTGTGGCGCATACTAGATACTCAACAAATGCCTGCTAAGTTAAAATGAACACAGAGGAGATACAATTTGAGGTTGAAATATCCATAGTTTTTTACATGATGCTTTGTGATCATACGCCATTCTTTCTACATCAGTAGTGTATCTTTAAAATTTCCTTATGAACTAGTTTAAAATGTAGACTGAATGCAAGAAAAAAAGAGAGAGGGAGACAAAGAGAGAGATGAGAGAGAGGGTTTTGAAATACGATTCTAACTAAAAAGGGAAGAAAGGAGTAAATTATTAGAAAGCCTCATTAGAATTTATCATGGTAAATTCCACTCCTAACCTTTACTTCAGCCTCCCATTTGTAACACTATTGATCTTCTGAGCAGTTTATTTTAAAGCATGTTTCCGAAGGTTAAATTAGACTGAACAAATGAATTTCTGCCTTTTAAAATGACAAACTATATACCTGCTCCTTGAGGAGAGTTAAAAGACAGCTTCTTTTAATTTCAACACAATTATTATCTGGCTTGCCTTTTAGCTGACCAAGACTCTGCCTCAATCAAATTAGGCTGAATGTTAGTTTTGCTTTTAGTCATGAATTTATTTCCTACTTTCTTAATTGTTCTAATTTCTTAATTGCTAGTCGATGAAAGACTTGTGTGTAACCAAATGTGTTTCACATGGAGGAGCTGGAAGTGAGCAGGGCTCGAGCCTGTGAATAATACCGCTCTTCGCTTGTCCTTTCCAGTCACGCGCTTCCAATCAATAGGCTTAAGGGTTGCTTCTGGTGACCCAGAGCAGAACTGAAAGTTGGAGCTTCCTTTGGCTGAGAGTGCCCGACAGTAATTCATGCACCGAAAACACAGTCTGTCGAGCTGTCCCACGCCTCAGCAGTTTACAGGGAGTACAGATTATTAGAATAGAGTTGGGGCTCAGTTTTTGCTTATGCTTCTGTCATGGTCTGTTGCTATTGATTTTTTAGGAGGCACAGATACTGTGTCCACCCAAGGGATGGTTTTGGTACATGGTTGAACTCCATGAAGAAACAATCTTATTTTTAATGCCAATTTGTTCTCTAAAGTATATTTTCTATTTTTATTTAATACATGATAAACAGTGTGTTGTTATCATTATATACTCATTTTAATGTGTATTAAAAATATATAACTGGCATATCAGACCAATGATTTCTTATCTATCATTGCTCAAAACAAGTCATTTAGAAATGACTTTCCATTTCCATTTAGAAATGGAAAAATTATGTCTAGGAGGTAGGAATTATAAAGTTGGGAAACATGACTAAATACCACAACTCGATTCTTTAAGAACAAAGTAGATGAGCCACCTAGAGTGAGTATCATTTCGACCTGTCATTTCACACTTTTTTGATATGACAAAGCAAAGTATCGTAGAACATCCAGCTCTAGATCAAAATAAGTACATATGAAATCTTCAGAATGAAACTTTTTAGGATGTTAATCTGCTCAAATGACTTATGGATTTAGATTCAGCAAAGGTCAAATCATTTCCTCTAAAACATAACTGCATGCAGTAAAAAATGAATGCAACATAGTTAACCTACATACAGCTGTAAGTCTTGTTCCCAGGCATCAGCAGCATAAAAAAGTACAATGGCCTTACCCTGGTTTACCAAAAACATAAACACATTCCCAGGAGGCATTTTTCTAAATCTGACTCGAACGAGTGTATATGTTGCTGAACAAGTAACTAACTACATTTTAATTCAATTCCTGATATTGATTCCTAAGGAAAAGAGGACAAGGGCTCATTGTCCTATTTTAGTTTTCCTCCAACGGCTTATACTGTCCTTAGACAAAAGGGGGCCACCATACCATCCATGGAATGCAAAGCTCATCATGAACTAACCTCTAGGTTGCATGTTCATCTTATCCCATCTTCGTCCTCATTCACTATAACTCAGACACCTGAACTTTCTGCAATTCTGGACGAAAAAAGCTCTTCCTTTCCCTACCTAGGACCTTTCCACATGTATTTCCTCTGGCACGAACACTCTTTCCCCAACTCTTTACATATCTATTCTCTTCTCATCATAAGATATTTGCTTAAATTCATCTTCTCAAAGAGCCTTCTCTAACCATGTTATTTAAAGAAATCCCTTCATTCTATATCATTTCCTTTCTGCTTTTTGTTAATTTCTTTCAAAAGAAATAGTAATTGGCTATTAATTTCTTTACTTATGTGTGCGCATATGTTTCACTGTCTTTTTCCCTGGAATAGGAGATCATTAGGGCAGGGACTACAACTGTCTGGTTCACCTCTTTTTCCCTCAGCATCCTGCACAGTGCTCACACACAGAAAGTCCTTATTAACTGTTTTTGAATGGTTTAATGAGGGTCTATCTTACCAATGATCGCCTTTTAATTATTTTGAATACTCAAATTATCTTAGGACCCCCGGAATAAATTCTATTTTCATCATAATGTTAAAAACATAAAATAGGGAAAACTAGGCTTTAATTCTTTTTAAATTATCCCTACAAAACTAAACTCAAGGCATGATTTTCAGCTCTCTGGTTCTGCACTTCAGCTTTGCATTGGGGGAGTATGATGAATCTCTCTCTTAAACACAAAGTCATACTAATTTAAAACCCTAAACTCAGGGGTGTCAGGAGCCATCCTGCTCTTTATAGTCTTAGCAGTGCAGTTTTTCTTTCTGCAATGTGTTTTTTGATTAATTATCCAACTACTAACTAACCAGTCCTTTCATCAGTTTTCTTTGTTGAAATCTATTTTTCTCTTTGACATTTAAGTTTTTCTATCTTCCTCATGTCATTTTTTCATCTATCATTTTCTGTTTCATTTTCCTCAAGAAATGAGTCACTTGAAAAGTATCTTTTACTCTCATCTTCCAGCAGATGTGAAGAAAATCTTTACTATCTCAACCTGCTTGTTGAATTAGACTTTCTTCAGTTCCAATTGTGTGTTCTGAAGTACAAAGTGTGCATTTTTAAATCAAAATGTTTTCTTTCCTCACGAAGTCATATCATTCCAACCATCTCCATTGTATAAATTAATTGTTAAATCAATTCAACAAAGACTTGTTCAACACCTACAGCATGACTGACACTGTCCTAGGCTCTGGGGAACAGCAGGAAACAAAAATCAAGTCCCTGCTTGAATAGACTTCCAGCTGGGCTGGAACCTGCTATTTAAAACATATGTTCATGTACACACATGCACGCACACACACACACCCTTGTCTTGCCATATGCATGCTGAAATGTAAGGATCCTATACAAGGGAAAAGGAGAGAATGTATATTGGGATACAAGGCTGCAGTACTTGCCACAACATTATTACTGTATTTTATTAACTATACCCAGGAAATGAGCAAAGTATAAAACCCCCCAAATAATTAAGGATATACTGTATAATCTCTAGGTTCTGGGAACATGTAATCCAGTTAGAAAGAAGAGACAAATGGTAATTTAACTAACAATATAATTAAGTTTCTTAGTAAGCCATAATCCCCTACAAAGCTGGATTTCCTCACCTTTCTTTGCAATCTCAATTCCAACTATTATGAGGACTTTATGTGCCAAGCATTGCAACTTTTCTGAAAAATACCGTGTCCTTTCATCATCCCGTTTTTACAGATGCTGTTCCAACTTCCTGGCACTGCATTTCCACATCTCTATTTATAAAAAGTTTTCTTCATCCGTCAAGACCAAAGTAAAATGATAATACCTAGCTCAGACCCTGGTTCCTGAGGTTACTCAATACATGGTGTTACACATATGAGTGAATATAAAACAAAGGTAAGAGTGAGATGAATTCTGTGTCAATGGCACAGATGCATAAGTCCTGATAGGTTCAGAGTGAGAGAGAGCGAGAAAACGTGCTCAGGATAAGTAATCAGGACAGAGAGGGACTATTCTTAAATACTGAAAATAGCTTTGAATGATGGAAAGGAAATGAGAAGCCATTTTAAAGGAACAACACATATTTAATTTGGAAACATATAACATTTGTTTTCTTTATGCTTAATATTTGTTTTCTGCCTAATACTCATAATGAAATTATAATAACAATTTCCATTTGTACTGAAATGTCATTTATGCCATGATGGTAAATTTATTTAAAAATGATCTGGTGCATAAGGTTGGTGACCTTTGTTTCCTTCCTGGAGAAAAGCATTTGTTTCCTTCACAGTTAAGTGAGTTTCCAGATTAAAGTCTCCTGACATGTTGTTGATAGGTTCAGTTCCAACTCTATTAATCCTTAACACTCTTCCCAGTAATTTATAAAGCAAAAATAAAGAACAAATTTTAACATTTCAAACAAAGAAACCTGTTTTGAATAAACTTTCCTCAACACACCATTAGTTTAAAATGTTGAAGATACCAATAGTTACATGTATTATTATAAAAACTAACATACGGCAGAGACAAGAAAGTCACAAAGTTACATCAGTTATCTCAAGATAAAAATTTCTGAAAATGGAAACAAATTGATGACTGGGTTGGACTGATGTGTTCACACAGTTCAGAAAACACTGCTTTATTAACAGAGTTCATTTTTTTCCTATTCCAGAACATTTTTGGCTTTGATTTATAAAAGTTCTATATTACATCTATGTGGAAAACTCCAGTCCAAGCCAGAGATCTCTTGCTATAAGATAAGGAGACCCAATTTGAGCCTTGGAATTGCTTCTAAGTCTGTAACTCACTTACTGGAAGATTGAACATGTTAACAGAGCTGCTAAGGTTCCACTTCATTCTCTACATTGTGAGCAGAGTATGGAGAAGAGTCATGATCTCTGGAGTCTGCCAGTGCGATTCTAGAATTCTGTGTTTCTGTGAGTGTTTCCATAAGCTCCTCAATATCAGAGACTCCTCAAACTCTTTCCTCATTCCTCAGGTGGCCCCCAAGTTTTAAATATCAGGTATCTAAAGTTTTGTCTCATTTTGGAATGACACATCAATTCAAACCCATTCAACATCGCTTAATTTTTATGTGATCTTTGGCCATGTGTTTAACCTAACCTCTGTTTAAGATATTAGAAGAGAATGATAATAATTGTCTCTTAATGTTGCTATAGGAATTAAAGCATGGATATAGATATTGATAGATATAGATCTCCAAATGGTGAAAACAATGCAAATGTTCATCAACAGATGAACAGATAAACAAAATGTTGTGTATACATATAGTGACCTATTATTCAGGCTTTAAAAAGAATTAAATTATAACACATTCATAGCATGAATCACCCTTGAAAGCATTATGCTAAGTGAAATGAACTAGACACAAAAGAACAAATATTGTATGATTGTACTTATGCACAATATCTAGAATAGGCAAATTCATAGACAGAATGTGGAATAGTGGTTACCAGGGGCTGAGGAGAGGGGAGACTGGGGAGTTATTGTCAAATGGGCACATAGTTTCTATTTGAGATGATGAAAAATTCTGGAAATAGATACTGGTGATGGTTGCACAACATTGTGAATGTACTAAATTCCACTAACTCATATATTTAAAAATGGTTAAAATGGTAAACTTTACGTATATTTTACTCTGATAGAGATATAAAAAAATATGCAATGTACTTATAGCTTGGAATCCTTATTCATAATAAGGCATGTATAAAGATATTATTAATATTTTACATTATAATACTACTACCAATAAGTCCAACAAAGTTCATGTAGCCAGTTAGTTACAAACCTAAATCTCTCCTTGTATCCAGATTTTCTGGTTCCTAACCTAATAATTTTAATGAGACTGCATATAAATCTTAATTTTTTTATCAGGAATCTCTTTCATCTCTTTCAGATGCTTGGGAACATGACTATTCCAGCCATTGCTTAGCTAGCACCCTTCATGCAAATCACAATTAGTAATGTAATTTTAAAGTAACAATCACAATTTGTTGTACTTACTCACAATATAAATAATGTTTTGGTGATTAGCATGCACCTCTAAGAGTATTTCCCACAAAGTATGTGTTTAATCAATATTTGTTTATTAAATGAATAATACATATATGTAAGCATGTGAACACATAAATTGATCTCTCTTCCTTCCTATAGTCCCACTAAAATGACATTAAATAAACAAATAAGTCATAAACCCATGAACTATAGGAAAGGAAACTACAGAAGATCAAGATACCAACAAAATTTGAGAAGCTGGACACCTGGCAATAGATTTAGCTGAGTCAAAAAATAGTGAAGCCTGTCTTGTAAAGGTAGAAGTAGAGTCTTGACAACCTGAAAAACCCCAAAGAGCCAAAGAAGTAAAAACATCAAGTGCCTTTAAAGACCAAGAGTCAAAGGGGAACAGAAAATAAGAGGTAACTGTTTTAAAAAGAGCAATCAGACCTACAGATTCCAAACCCGACAAATAATGAACTAATCAACCCACAACAAAGCAAGAGATGGGTAGTTAGCTTTCTGGACAGTGAAGTCAGAGAATATATAGATATTAAACTAGTTATAGCTGCAGGTTAGGGTGACAAGCCATATTGAGTAGAGAGAGTAGGAATAAGGCCATTTTCTAGTCTACATGAACTGAGTTTGTTCTCATCGTTTTAGAGCCTACCAATTATCTATAATAGCCAAGGAACACGAGATATGTAAGGAATGTTCCTTACACAAAAAGCAGAAAGTCAGAGAATTTTTAAAAAGGAACTATTACATATTAATATTATTCTCAAAGAGATAAGAGAAGATATTTCAATTACAAAATAAGAACACAGACAAGATATTGCAATAAGAACAAGACAAGGGAGAAACTGATTCCCACTAAGCACAATTATAAATGCTGGAAATAATGCAAGATCCAACCACAGGTGAACTCTAAAACGTAGCAAGAAAGAAGGTGAACTGACTTGGGAAGCCAGGACTGAAAGAAAAACAGCAGCAGGGCTTCTGTGTCCCCCTGCTCAACAGAAAGGGTGACTCAGACTCAGCATTCCCAACCCGAAACCTAGTAAAAGAAGGCAGCCCAAGTCAGCCTATTCCTCCCCAGGATGTTATAGGAGTCTCTCTAACAACATTAGATCAGTCTAAAAACACCACAGAGAAATTTCTAAGCTTCCAGGGAAAGCACTTTTCTTTTCCACTGAGCCTGAGACCCTCTCCCTCACCAAGAGATGTGGAAGTGGGCAGGCAGACCTGGCAAGAGAGACCCCATCACAAGTAATCTGGCCTGGCCTGGAAAGCCCCTTTGACCTCACAGGCCTGAGAGTCCCCTCTCCTTCCCAGATACACTAGAGCAGCCGGGGACACCCATAGCAGTATACTGCCATACCCCTTCCCCAACAAAAGACAACTCAGCTTGGGGAATCCACTCACATTCCTTCAGGCAGCACTAGCAGGAATTAGTGAAAAGCCCAGCTTCGCCAGATAAACCAAGCAGACCAAAATAATATCACAAAGGTTCTGAAAATTAAACTATCATTGGAACCATAGCCCAGAAAAACAGTCTCAAAGCTGCATGCTAACTCTGTTTACAGAGTGACTATGTGGTAATATAAGAGATGTAAACAGGACCCAGAGTCTCATAATATAACAGACAAATCTCCAGGATACAATTAAAAAATCAGCTATCAAATGAAGAATCCAGAAAAATCACAACTTGAATGAAATATGACAACTGACTGACACCAACACGAAGATAAATCAGAAATTGGAATTATCTGACAAGAATTTTAAAACAACTGTCATAAAAAATGGTTCAACAATCAGTTATAAAATCTCTTGAAAAAAATAAAAAATCTCAGAAAATAAATATAAGCTACAAAAAAACTAAATGCAAATTATACACCTGAAAAATGTAATAAAAACAACAAAGGCAGCTCCCTGGATATGCTCCACAGTAGAGAGGGGATAACAGAGGATACAATGAGTGACCTTGAAGACAGAACAACAGAATTCACAAAATCCGAAAGAGAGAAAATAGACTGAAAAAAATTGAACATAGCCTCAGGGACCTTTGAGAAGATAATGAAAGATTCAGCATGTCTACCTGACATTAAGGCTCACTGTATAGTTATAATAACCAAAAAGCGTAGTATCGGCAAAGGGATAGACATCTAAGTCAATGAAACCAAATAGAGAAATAATAAGAAATAGTCCCACACAAACATGCCCTACTCAATTTTTACACAAGTAGAAGAGTCATTCAATGGAGAAATGATAACCTTTTTACCAAATACTGCTAGAGCAACTGAACATCCATAGACAAAAATATGAACTTTGACTTAAAGCTCACGCTTTAAATAAAAACTTAACTCAAAATACATAATGGACTTAAACATAAAACTATAAAACATTTAGAAACATCATAGAAGAAAATCATGAGGATATAGGGCTAGGAGTGAACTGGACTTCATCTGCATGCAACAGTAAGAAAATAAAGAATTCAATTAGAAAATGGGCAAAACACATGAAGAACTATTTTAATGAAAAAGCTATACAGATGAAAACAAGCATATGAAAACTTGTTCAGCTTCACAGTCACCAGGAAAATGCACATTAAAACCGCAATGACACAGTGCTACATACCTACAGAAAAGACAAAACTAAAAAATGATGACAACACCAAGTTCTGGTGAGCATGAAGAGAAACTGGAGCACTCATATATTGCTGATGTATATGTAAGATATTAGGGATATTCTGAATAACCATTTGTCAACTTCTTTTAAAACTAAATAGGCAATCACTATATTACCTAGCAATTATACTCTTGGACATTTATCCCAGGGAATTAAAAAATTATATTCATATAAAAACCCGTTTATAGAAGCTTTATTTGTAATAGCCAACAACTATTAATAGAATCAACCTAGGTGCCATTCAAGGTCTGAATAGTTAAGCAAATGGTGGTGTATCCACACTGTGGAATATTACTCAACAATAAAAAGGAATAAACTATACATACAATAACCTGAATGAATCTCAAGACATTTTTCTTAGTGAAAAAAAACCAGTCTCCTAAAGATATGTATTATATGACTATATTTATATAATATTTTTGAACTGATGAAATTTTAGAAATTTTGGCCTGGTTATAAAAGTATAACATGAGCCATCCTTGTGATGATGGAACTTGACTGTGGCGGTAGAAACACAAACCTACACATGTGATAAAATCCTATAGAACTAAACACACACACACACACACAAGTGTAAATAAAACTAGAGAATCTGAATTAGTTTGGTGGATTATATCAGTATCATAACTTTGATAATATACTATAGGATAACAAAATGTTATTATTGGGAAAAACTGAATAAAGCGTATGTGACAACTTTTTGTATTTTTTCTCACAACTGCATGTCAATCTACAATTATTTCAATGAAAATTTTCAATTAAAAAAATAAGAATAGAAGGCTACATACAAATAATATTAAAAAACAAAAATATCTATGAAATTAAAAATGTGATATTAGCAATTAAAACAAAAAACAGAAAAGTGGAGGTAAAATGGAAAGAAAGATGAAAGAATCTATAGCTCTGAGAGGTCAAACATAAGCAAAGGATCACAAGAAAATTAATATTAATACATTCAAGTACACTACATGGCTGAAATTTAAGTAATATAGATGTAATCATGCAATTCCTGAAGAGTTGAGAGGTTGGAGTGAGGGAAAGTGTGAAGGGGCGAGAATGTGTGTGTTTGGAGCGGGGAGTAGGGGATGGGGTGAAAGACAAATATGGTAAGGGTGTCAAAATATTCTCTTTCATTTTTAGCAATCAGGAAAAAATATCTGCAACTAAAAAAATTAAAAGCAGTAGAAATATATTTTCATATTTTAACATATTTTAACATATTTCTTTTATTTTTTTATCTTTCATGAATAATATTTTTATTTACCATTTTGGTATAAAATTTTATATACAAAACAGAATAGTATAATGAATCTCTACATACCTATGTAATATGGAGGAAAATATCAGAATAGCCAAGTGTTGGAAATGAAAGTCTCTAGGGAGTAGCAATATGAAGGGAGAATTGGAGAAGGGACTACTATTTTTTTTTTAGTGATCATTTTTATTTTTATTTTTTATTTTTTATTTTATTTTTAATTATGGATACATAATAGTTGTACATATTTGAGGTACATGTGATGTTTTGATACAGGCATACAATGTGTAATGACCAAATCAGGATAATTGGGGTATCCATCACTTCAAGCATTTATCATTTCTTTGTATTAGGAATGTTCCAGTTCCACTCTTTTAAAGATAAAATAAATTATTACTATAGTTTCTCTATCGTGCTACTGAATACCAGACCTCATTCATTCTATCTTACGGTATTTTTGCACCCATTAACCATCCTTCCTTAGCCCCACTCCCCACTCCCCTTCCTAGCCTCTGGTAGCCATCATTCTCCTCTGTATCTCCATGAGTTCTTTTTTTTTTTTTTTTTTTAGTTTACACATATGAGAACATTCAATATTATTCTTTATGCCTGACTTTAATTCTATGCTGTCTAGATCTTAAGTTTTAACTATTTATATGTCATATTTTAATTACACAATAATATAAAAATAAACATAATGCAAACAATATTAGAAGTTTACAAAACATAAAAAGTTAAAATTACTCTTATAATCCTGCCACGCAGAGGGCACCACAGCTGAAATTCTAGTCTATTTTCTAAAATCATGGTATAAAGCTGAAAAAAAAAAAATAGTTGATTCAAATAATCACAAAACATTCAATTGTAGGATCGAAAATCTTCCTTTGGAAAATGCTCTTAATCTTTAAGAACTCTTTTGAAAACACTAACATTACAATTGACATTGCAATTGACACTGGGAAAGTCTTGGCAGGAATTGAATTGAGTAGCTTGGAAGGAAATCACTCACAGCTGTCCTCAACTGAATGTATCCAAATTTGACCATTAAACATGAGAAACACAGAGAGCCCGCTAATGGATAATGATAATTAGCAGCCTACCTTAGGGTCACATTTGTGGAAGTTAATTCAGTTTGATTAAACCTCCAAACCATCAATGTTAAACTTGAAGCAATATTTCACATGCCTGCTATTTCTCTCTAATGGATTACCTTATGACCTATGAGTTTTAGTCTCTCTAAATTTGAAAATGTTATCTATATCTTATCACTCGTTACTTTTACCTCTTATCTTTAAAATGTTCCAATTTAACTGCAAAATTACTATGCCCTAATATCCCATCTACACAGATACCAGGTCTCACCATAAACTCTCATTCTATTTTGCAAGTCATTTATAAAGATATAGGCTGTACCTTTGTTCAGATAATCATCGATTTAAAATACAGTTAAAATGTCTCATTCTTTTTCCTATAACAGAATTTTGTCACTTTTTTTGCCATTAGTTAAAGAATAACCTAACTTATCTGCTAAGCTCAAGTTGAAGATGTTAATTTTCGTATTTAATGTTTGTATCAATGACCATGTAATGAGGAAAGTATTTTATTGCTGTCTCACCAGTGCAGATATTTCTATTTAGGGAGGGCAAATTTATTGAGGACTTTTGGGCTTTGAGACTATTTCTAAACATCTGCCTTAGTTCTAAGAGCAAAAAATGTTGTTTTAATAATACAAACTCAAGAAATGCTGAAAAACTAGCCTGCCAACATTTTTCTATTTGTTAGATTTGTGTTTGATTGATGCCCCTGGCTATTGTATAAATTTCCATAATTTATGCAAAAAATGCTAAGCAAATCACATATCAGAAACAATCATATTAATGATATAATAAATTCTCTTGAACACTAGTAGCCTGGCACCAATTTTTTTAATAACTGGAGATATAAATGTACAGTTAAAGATAAGCATATAAACACACATAGATTAGTATTTTTTATTAGTAGTAGTGCTCTATCATCCCAGAAGTTACATGCCCTGATAAAATGATGAGTTATTGGTTTTGTGAGACTCAAGACAGGGAATGGAACAAGGACTGGGATGCAGATAAGTGCACCCACTGATAAGCCATTCCACCTAGCAGAGGCATGGTTGGAAAATTGCACCCGAAGGGCTTTAACCAGAACAGAAGAAATTTATCACTACAGATGTCCTATATATAATATCTTTATTATCAGTTTCTATCATAAGTCTTATTTTGATCACATTTTGAACATATGCTATATACTATTTTACCTAATTTTAGAAGTCTAGATGTAACATTTCAATTTTGTGACCTGGGAACACGTTAAAACTTCGAAGAGATTTGTAACATAGGGGTCGACTGTCTTATGTCTGTATCCCTTAGCATCACCACCCCTGTCCTATTTTTGTTGTTGCCTACTTACCCCAGAGAAATAGAAACAAAGCTCAGTAGGTGTTTCCCTGATCAAAAAGAATGGTGCTACAAGGCAGCAGCAAAGAAGAGTTCCATATAAGGGCTCTTTACCATTCAAACCACAGGCAACAAACCTCAGAGGCTTTCTCATACACCCTGCAAATGCACAGTCAGAAATATGCTATCAGGTATTTTTCAGTGTTTCTCTTCATTTTGGAAAAAACAACTAGCTGAAAATGATCACCTTTGTACCCATACTCATCTCTTCTTGGCTCCAGACCATCACAGTCAGCTGCAAATTCAACACACACTTCAAACCTAACATACCCCTAAAATTTAACTCATGATTTCCTTCCCAATCTCAACCATCCCCCTGTGTCCACCACTTTATGAAATGATAGTGTCTGAATTGGCAACCTGGGAGACATTGTGATTTCTGCATTTCCCAAAACACCCACATCAAATGAAATCCACCTACTATATCATTTTGCTCATCACCCAAGTTCAGGTCACCACTATGTCATTGGAAAATTACAGTAGACTTCTAACTGTCCCTTTTTTGCTAGAAAACCCCTTCAAAGGTGTCTCATTATCCTAAAAAAAGTATAAAACACTAATAAAAACTAACAGCTTTTGTGTGATCCAACACTTGCCTACCCTCTAGCTTTATTTTGTGCCACTCTGACTTACTCTTTCAGACAATCTCCTTTCTGTTTTTGTATTGTCCTATGCTTACTCTTCACCTATGCCACCTCCTTGTTCCAAAGGTTTTAATGACCCTTATTCTCTCTCCCTGATTTCTTGAGATTATACATTCTTAAGTGATTATTAGAGCAAATGTCATGTATCCTCAGACAAACCATGCCTTTCATGTTTATGCTGAGATCCTCTACTCTTCCTTCTCAGAGATCCTACTTAATTGAAGTTTTGTAGTTAATTATTTAATGTCTCTGTTATCTGTTAAACCGGGGATCAGCAAACATTTTCTGTAAAGAACCAGACAGTAAATATTTTAGGCTTTTCTGGACAGATGACCTTTGTTAAAATACTCAGCTTTACCCTTGTAGTGAAGAAGCATTTATACGTAACTAGTAAACAAATGGATATGGCTATATTCCAGTAGACTGTGGGCCACAGTTTGTTCATTCTTCCATTAGATAATAAACTCCATGAAGGTATTGAGTATATTTTGAATTTCTCACCATTGTATTCAGTTCCCATTACAATGTTTGGCACATAATAAGCATTCAGGATATATTTATTGGAGGAATGGATGAATAAATAAATGGATAAAATTTTGGATCAATACTAATCAGTTTGAGTGTATATCTAATATGTTCGTCCATGCTTCCAATCTACAAGAATAATGAAGTAATTATTTGACAAAGGAGATTACTCTTAAATGATTCAGTGATTATTCAGATTTGCCCTTGACATGCCTGATTGTCCCAAACAAACTCAAAGCACAAAAGTTTAAGTAATTAGTCAGGGAGCCTGTACTTGCCCAGAAGGTCTCTAAAACAGAACAGAAAGTTTAAAAAAAATGAGAACTAAAGAGAGAAATCATAATGCAATATTCTATTACCACCTAGCAGGAAACCTAACAGGATCAACTGAAAGAATCTCCATTTGTTAACTAGTGGGCTAAGCATGAAGATGATAATTGTAAAAAAAACAAAAATAAAAACTAGCTCAACTCAGTATCATAAAGACTTTCCTTTCAAGGATGGCTAAGAACTTTAGTAGCAGCCAGTTAGACACTTGAGCTTCATTTAGAAAGATTTTCTTCAGAAAAGAATAGTTTCTGGGACTTGCAGTCAACATGATGAATTGAGTATACACAGGTATATCTGTCTCTTCTAAATTAAAGTTGTTTGGGGGAAACATGTAGCCAAGCTTGAAGGAAAAGGAGGAAAATATCCATGTACTAGAAATCAAGAGGAAACTCAGCAAGAATTAAAACCATGTGACTACAGGGAAAAGACGTTCAATGTTTGCCCTGGGGACTGAGGTTTCAAGTCAATCTTGGAAAGACAGTGGATTCAACAGGTGCTGAATCTAATCAGGGAAACAGCCTAGACAAGGCCTGTTACTTACGTAAATGGTGACTTGAAATCTTCTTTTCAGCAGCCTGAAACAGGACATATGTGGAAAAGAGAATATTCACATTAAATAAGAATGACAGACACATGCGTTAATCACTGTGGGGGACTGAGTTGACCCCTCCTTTTAGATACAGAACTACTAAACTAAAAAACTACTCTAAACATTGATTCAGATCTGATGAAATCTACAGTGCCATCTGAAGAGAGAATGAGAGAATTCTCCCGAGTATATTTACAGGGAAAAAATACATATTAATGTCACAAAAAAGTCCACAGAGTCGATAAACTAGGGATTTGCAGTCAAACCACCAGACCACATCACAATCTGAAAGGGATTTTTAAAATAAGCATGTTTTGAGAGGGCAAAAATTGAATCCATAAAAAGGTGTTATGAAAGAAAGACAGGCAGATACAAAAAAAAAAATCAAGGAAAATATCATATATAAAATTCAGGCATTGAAATAAAAAAATAAAACTGTAGAGATGCTGAAAAATAAATTAATACAATGAAAAATAAAATCAAGGATTGCAAAGTGTAATAGAAAGATACATAAGGATAAAAAGTATGAAAAAGAAGGTAAGAAATATTATTTTCTTATGGTATAAGAGAATGGGAAAGACATATTTAGATAATATAGAAAGGAAATTTTCCATAATTGAAGATATAATTCTTTAGCTTAAAAGTATTTCCTGAATTTAAAAGATGATTTAAAAAAAAATTTCACTTAGGCAAAAAAATTATTAGCAAAAAATTCTTAACACTTTCCATATGGGGAAAAAAATCAGTACTCAGGGACTTATACTTGGGGACCAGACCCATCAGAGAGAACACAGATCCAATCAGAATGGATAGCAGACTACTCATCAACGAAAACAGAAATGAGATGAAAATAGTATAATAATATCACCAACATACCAAGGAAATA
Source organism: Avahi laniger (assembly GCA_963575035.1). Lineage (NCBI taxonomy): Eukaryota > Metazoa > Chordata > Mammalia > Primates > Indriidae > Avahi > Avahi laniger. The sequence continues at coordinate 29,449 of CAUYSK010065892.1, forward strand.
TATTTACCAACCTAAAATTCCAAAAAACAAGCACGAAAATAAAATGAAGCTGTTTTTAGACATCACTTCTACAATCACTTCTAGAAAATAGAAGCAGAAAGATGACTTGCTAACTTATTCTATGACACCAGAAATACCCTAATACTCAAAGCAGACAAAGACATTACAAGAAAAAAACTACAGATTAATATCTCTCATGAACATAAATGCAAGGGTCTTCAACAAAAGATTAACAAATTAAATCTAATAAAAAAATAATTATACACCATAACAATGGGAGATTATCCCAAGTATAAATGGCTAGTGCAACTTTCAAAAATCAATTAATGTAATCCATCACGTCAATTTGCTAAGAAAAAAAAATCGCATTATCATGTCAATAGATATAGGAAAAGTATTGAACAAAATCTAATACCCATTTATGATAAAATAAAAAAAAAAAAACAAACCCTCTCAGGAAACAAGTAAATGAAGGGAAATTCCTCAACTTGATAAAGAACATCTGCAAGAAACTGACCGCAAACATTTTACTTAATGGTGAGAAACTAGATGCTTTTAGCCTAAAATCATGAATAAGACTAAGTTATCCTCTCTCACCACTCCTATTCAACATTATACTGGAAGACCAAGTTGAGGAAATAAAATATATACAAATTGGGAAGGGAGAAAATTCTCTTTGATCACAGATGATATGATTGTCTATGCAAAAAATCTCAAGGAATCAAAAAAATAATTCCAAAGTGAAATATCTCAGAAATGGAAAAACAAATCCCACATGTTCTCACTTACAATTGGGAGCTAAATGTGGGATACATGTGGTCATAAAGTGGCGTAATGGACATTGAAAACCAAGAAGGGAGGAGGATGGGAGGAAGGTGGGAAGAGGCTGAGGGATAAAAATCTCCCTATGGGATACAATGAATGCTATTCTGGTGATGGGTATACTGAAAGCTTGGCTTTCAGTATGATACAGTCCATCCACGTAACAAAAAACACTTGTACTTCCTAATTTTTTTTTAAAGAAAAAAAGAAAAATAAAATGAGATACCACTGCATACCTATTAGAATGACTAAAATCCAAAACATTGACAAAACCGAATGCTGACAAGGATGTAGAGCAACAGGAAGTCTCATTGACTATTAGTAGAAATGAAAATGGTATGGAAATTTTAGGAGGTAGTTTGGCAGTTTCTTGCCAAGTTAAACAAAGGCTTACCATATGATTCAATAACCATGTTCCTTGGTATTTACCCAAATGAAATGAAAACATTTCCATATAAAAACATGCCCAGAGATGTTTATAGAAACTTATCAATAATTGTCAAAACTTGCAAGCAACCAAGATGTTCTTCAACATTTGAATGGATAAACAAACTGGCACATTTATACAGTGGAATACAATAAAACATTATTCAGTGATAAAAAAAGAAATGAACTATCAGGCCATGAAAAAACATGAAGAAATCTCAAATGCATATTGCTAAGTGAAGGCAGCCAATCTGAAAAGGCTAACATTATATGATTTCAGCATAAGTCATTCTGAAAAAAGCAAAACTACAGATAGCAAAAAGATCAATGGGTGTCAGGGGGTAAAGGGTAGGAAAACAAGGGTAAATAGGTGGAGCATAGGGGATTTTTAGAGTAATAAAACTCCTCTGTATGATAGTGTAATGGTAGATTCAACACATTATGCACTTGCCAAAACCTGTAGAACTGTGCAAGACAGAAACCTAATGTAAGCTATGAATTTCTGTGGATAATAATATATCAGCATTGGTTCATCAATGGTAACAAATGTACCATGCTGATGCTAGACGTTAACAATAGGGGAAACTATGAAGAAAATGGACAGTAATATATAGTAACTACTTTCTGCTCAATTTTCTGTAAACTTTAAATTTCTTTAACAAACCATGTCTATTAACCTTAAGAAAGCCTTTTTGGTAAATATAAGTAATTTTAAAATCTAAATTACCTAAACTTGTACATATTTAAAAGATGCTTTAAAATTCTAGATGAGAATAATATGAAACATCAATAAAAGGCAGTTTAGAGAAAAGTCCAGGCAAATTAAGTTCTGTGACTTCTTCAGGACAAAGTAGAAACTACTAACTTGAGACTACTTAGAAGGATAAAAATTGAGGAAAATCCATTAAAGTCTTATTATGAGATTGCAGCAATACAGTCAAATCTTGAGGATCCATTTCTATTCTAGTTCTTTTGCTATTTCCACCACATCTGCAATTATTAATACTTCCCCTACTGAAGTCCTGAATCCCTCAAAGTCATCCATGAGAATTGGAAGAAACATCCTCTAAATTCCTGTTAACATTGATATATTGACCTCCTCTCACGAATCACGAATGTCCTTAATGGCATCTGGAATGATAAATCCTTTCCAGGTTTTCTATTTACTTTGCTAAGATCCATCAGAGGTATCACTATCTATGGCAGCCATGGCCTTATGAAATGTACTTCTTAAATAACAAGACTTGAAAGTTGAAACGACTCATTGATCCATGGGCTGCAGAATGGATGCTGTGTTAGCAGCATGAAAATAACTCCTTGTATATTTCCATCAGAACTCTGGGTGATTAGGTTCATTGTCAGTGACTAGTAATACTTTGAAAGGAAACTTTTTTTCTGAGCAGTAAGTCTCAACAGTGGGCTTAAAATATACATAAACCATGCTATAAAAAGATGTTCTGTCATTCGGGTTCTGTTGTTTCACATACAGAGGACAGGCAAAGGAGTTAGCACAATTTGTAAGGGCCCTACGATTTTCAGAATGGTAAATGAGCATTGGCTTCGACTTAAAGTCACCAGCTGCATTACCCCAATCAAGAGAGTCAGCCTGTCCTTTGAAGCTAGCCATTGACTTCTCCTCTCTAGCTATAAAAGTCCTAAATGGCATTTTCTTCCAAGACTGTTTCGTCTACACTGAAAATCTGCTGTTTAGTGTGGTCACCTTCACTGATCTTAGCTAGATCTGAATAACTTGCTGCTTCACCTTGCACTTTTATGTTATGGAGATAGCTTCTTTCCTTAAACCTCATGATCCAACCTCTGTTAGCTTCCAACTTTTTTTCTGCTATTTCCTCACCTCTTTCAGCCTTCACAGAATTGAAGAGAGGGCTTTGTTCTGGATTACGTTTTGGCTTAAGGGAATGTTGTGGCCGGTTTAGTCTTCTATACAGACCACTAAAACTTTCTCCAGATCAGCAATAAGGCTGTTTCACTTTCTTATCACTCGTGTGTTCACTGGAGTAGTACTTTTAATTTCCTTCTAGAACTTTTTCTTTGCATTGACAACTTGGCTGACCATTTGCTGCAAGAAACCTAGCTTCTGGCCTATCTTGTCTTTCTGAAAGTCTTCCTCACTAAGCTTAATCATTTCTGGCTTTCGATTTAAAGGGAGAGACCTATGACTTTTCACTTGAATACTTAGAGGTCACTTTAAGGTTATCAGCTGGCCTAATTTTAATATTATTGTGTCTCAAGAAATAGAGAGGCCTGAGGGGAGAGACAGAAAAGGGGGAATGGACAGTCAGTGGAGCAGTCAGAACACACACAACTCTTACCAATTAAGTTCACCATCTTCTGTGGGCATGGACTGTGGCACTCAAAAACAATTGCAATAGTAACATCAAAGATCACTGATTACAGATCATATAACAGATATAACAATAATAAAAACATCTGAAATAGTCAGAGAATTATCAAAATGTGACACAGAACATAAAGTGAACACATCCTGTTGGAAAAATGGTGCTGATAGACTTGTTTGACTCAGGGTTGCCAGAAACCTTCCATTTATTAAAAACACAATATCTGGAAAGCAGAATAAAACAAAGTGCAATAAGCTTTACCTACGTACAATATATATGAATCTCACAATCATAATATTGAATGAAAGGAATATATATTTATGATTCCAATTCAAAAACAGGACAATCCAATGAATGTTGTTAAAAGTCAGGATTCTGGTTATGCTTGGAGGGTCTATAGTGACTAGAAGGAAGCATAAGGAAAGCTTCCAGGGTGCTGGCTGTATTCTACGTTGTGATCTGGGTGCTGATGACATGGGTGTATTCAGCTTGTGAAAATTCACTACACTGTACGTTTATATGTGCACATTTTTCAGTGTGCCTTTTTTTACAGCTTTATTGAGGTACAATTGATCTATATAAAATTGCACAGATTTGATGTGTACAATTTGAAGAGTTTTGACATGCACATACATCCATGATGCCACCACTGCAGTCAAGGTAATAAACATACCTATCACCTCCAAAAGTTTCCTTGCATTCATTCCTTTGAGTTTTTGCTTGTTTGTGGGAAGAATATTTAACATGAGATATATCCTCTTAAATTTTTAAGTACACATTACTGTATTGTTAACTATAAGCACTATGATGGACTTGATCTCTAGAATTTACCTTGTGTAACTTATATAACTGTAACTTAATAACCATTGAACAATAACTGCCATTTCCTTCTACCCTCATTCCTTTGAAATCACCACTCTCTTTTCTGCTTTGTGTAAGTTTGACTATTTTAGATACCTCATATAAGTAGAATCATGCAGTATCTGTTCCTCTGTGATTGACTTATTTCACTTAGCATAATGTCTTTCAGGTCCATCCATGTTGTTGCACATATTAAGACTTCTTTCTTTTCCAAGGCTGAATAATATTCCACTGGATGTATGTACCACATTTTCTTTATCCATTGATTTTTCAATGGACATTTGGATATACCACATTTCAATAAAAGTTTCAAAAGGAAAAAGCTAAGGACAAACATCAATGGAACAGGATAGCATTGAGATCCAGGGCTCATATACATGTGGTAGTGTTGGAATGGCAAACGAATTCTTAAAAAAGCTTGGACTAGTACATAATTAGCTCTGTAACACTTTTTCTCAATACGAAAATATTTTTGAAAAGTAATTTTCCTACCTCATACCACAAAAATAAAATCCTAGTGAACTAAAATACAAACACAAATAAGAAACTTTAAATCCATTAGAATAAAGTAGACTATATTAGGTTATTAAGTATAAAATGTCCGATTTCCTTAAGAATGTTTGACAGTTAATATCTCTGACATTTCAGTTTGACACTTCTTGTTTTATGTTTATCGTGAAGGTACATCCTCAGTCTTTCAAATGTACATTGTGGCTTGTGATTATCTTTCAATTTTATTAGAGTAATTTTTGTGAAACTGTGGATCAGTTAGATAGATTAGGTCTATTATTGCATGTAATTCTTTATACATTAAATTCCTCAAAATATAAAAATGGTAGTATCTCTAGATGAAATTTACTTTCAGTTTTATATTAATTGAGCCCTATGAAATAACTGTCCTTGTCTACTATAAATTGCTCCCTCTTTGTCCTATATGACATATGTATTTTATGTGTAACTATTTTCCCATAGATAATAGATGTAAAAGAAAACTTCACAATATAGTAAATGTTAAGATATATTAATTTATAATTACTTGGGTGTGAACCATGCAGGAGAGAGAAGGAGAGATGAGAGATGAAAGACAAGGGCAGGGGAGAGAGAGAGAGAGAGAGAGAGAGAGAGAGCGAGAGAGAGCACACACTAAATACATATAGAGACCTAAAAGAGCTGTTTCTTTCCCCTGGGCATGAAGTTTTTATGGACAACAGAATTTTCTCCTTTCATTTTTTTCTTAATATCAAAGAAATTATTGAAGATTATGGACTCACTAACCACAGGAAATGATTGTGCTATATTTCTCTCCCACCGATTCAGGGTCTATTTATGCATTAAAAGTTATTTTGCAGAGATGGGCCCAGGAACCACAGATGGGAGATGACTCAGGAGAGTGGGACGGGCAAGAATTGCTGCATTTAAACTATGTGCTCACTCAGATCCCACTGTTCTCTCAGGTTGGAAAGAGTAAATACACTTCTTAAGGCACTAGCCTGGTGTCTGTGAAGCAAGTTACTTTCACAAAGCTTTCTTCTGTCAGTATAAAGGACCAAAAAAGAGCTAAAAGTCAGTACAACTAATATCCAACCTGACATTGCTAATAACACTAACTCTCTAGGCCCCCGGGGTCAGTTTCTTTCTACACAGTGAGAATTAGATAAGTTGATATTCATGCTGCAACACGTTCTCGAAATGACAAAACGGTTTTCATTTTGCTTCTGCTATTAATATACTATGAGGTAATAGCATTTATTAGATGTTTGATTAATCAATCAAGCAATAGATATACAGAGAGAGGAAAAGATGTGGTACACACACACGGGTATGTATTATTTGTAAAATGCATGTAAAAATACTGATATATCTTCTTTAGTAGATTGTTATAACAACAAAAATAAGTAATGGTTATTAAAATGATAATTAACTATATTGAAAAATGAGAAATTTTGGCTTTCTAGTATAAAAATTGATCTAGAGTAATACCTACCAATTGGAAATATTTCAAAAACATGAATATAGGTCTTATAAGTAAAAAATAGAATTTTATTTTTATCAGCATTTTCACTTTAATTTTCTCTTCCAAGTATAGGGGAAAACTTTCTTTTCCATTTGATTTCTGCCCTTTCACATGACTTTGGAAAGCCTCATATTTCTCATGGTTTTCTATATCTCTCACCCTTCCCTTCTTCCCACCTTTCACCCCTGCCCCACCCTTTTTTTCCTCTCCTGCTTCAACAATATGTAAGCTTAGCTACAGAAGATATTGGGAATATTTTTCTTCTAATAGATTTCTTAGAATAAAAACAGCAATCTTCAGAACTCCAAAAACAAGACGTAATTCATGGCTAACATCCTTTATAATAATATGAAAAAGTTTATTAGTAGTACTTACAGCCTCCTTTTATGTAATCCTTTTTTTCTTCCCCTTGCCTCCTATCACAAATCAACTCTCAGGATTAGGTCAATAAGGTCATTGATGGGTAATGTTTAAAAAATAAATGTACATATATATATATATAAATATATACTCATTACAAGGCCTGACTATTGCTAATATTCACCCATAGCAGTAAGAATAATTCTGAGCTTGTATTTATGCTCGGTCAAATAAGACATGAGTGACAAGCAACTTTTTTCATGAGCTTTGGCTAAACTGAACCTCTTCCGACAGTGTTTGTATTTTTTCAAGATTTAAATAAATGGTGTATTAAACCCCTACTAGCTGATGGAGAAGATATTTATTTGGGAGTAAACTTTCTTAGGGACTTCTGGGTTCTGCCTATTTCTTGTTCTAGTTTTCTAGCCATACAAATCTTTCCTAAAATAAATTGGTTTTCATTTATGTAAAATTAGACAACTAGTTAATTTAGTATATATTATTAGTAGTATATATTATTACTAGAGTTTTGTGTAAAAATAAAGGCGGAAATCTCATAATTCGTAATCCCAGTATGACTTTTCTCCAAGTAAGCCAATTACAGGCCACCAACCATCATTATTTTATATTTTAGCAGCTGCATCTTTGATATTTATGTTTGTCTTGTAAATAGCTTTAGAAAAACACTGTGTTTTGTAGTCTGATAAATATACTATCTGAATGTTGCTCATCATTTTCTGTGCCAATGAAAGGAAAGGTGTTATGAGCAAAAACTGCCTTGGCATTTCATTTATTTACACAAATGAAAACCAGTTAGTTTATTTTAGGAAAGATAGTTTCGAGGTGCAGCCATATGTCATTTACCTAACTGGAAAATCGTTAGATTATAGAGACACAAGCGTTCCTGTTCAGTGAGGCCTTTCGTGGCCGCCTTGTCTAAAATAGCACCCATGTAGCCCTTCCTATCTGCCCTTCCTTGCACACGTCGCTAACAAAGATCGCTATTCCCATATACGATTTCACTACTTAACAAGTTATATTGAATTCACTTATTCTATTGATTGTTTGCCTACTTTGTGAGAATATAAGCTTTACATTAGTAGGACTCTGTCTTTTATTTACTCTTGTAGCCACAGTACCTAAGACATTACCAAGTGAGAATAGGGTTTTGATCATTTTTCATTAAGTCAGTCTCATTGATGTCATGAAAACAGTAAGAGCTTGGTTCTAGGCAGAAAAGCCCTGGATCTAGTTCTCTACTTTTTCTTCATTCTCAAGATTCTGGCAAAAATAAGGTGGTAACCAAAGCTGCTTGCTCCAGGAGGAGCCCAAGTATCTTTTTCTTTTTCCTTTGTTTGTCTTCTGCCAGGTGAAAGGTTGGCAGCAGGTTCCTGGCTTCTACTCTGCCTGAACAGGGCAGCTGTCCCAGAGCACCTACTGCAGGTTAGTGCTCCCTTCTGTCTTTCTCACGCCTTTCCTTCTGACACCTGCGGATGCTTTCTGGACCAGCTTTGGTCTCTAATGATGGCTGATATTTAGGTGTTTTTTTTTTTTTTTTTTTTTGAGACAGAGTCTCACTCTTTTGCCCAGGCTAGAGTGAGTGCCGTGGCATCAGCCTAGCTCACAGCAACCTCAAACTCCTGGGCTCAAGCAATCCTCCTGCTTCAGCCTGCCGAGAAGCTGGGACTATAGGCATGTGCCACCATGCCACGCTAATTTTTTCTATATATTTTTAGTTGTCCAATTAATTTCTTTCTATTTTTCGTAGAGACGGGAATCTCGCTCTTGCTCAGGCTGGTCTCGAACTCCTGAGCTCAAACAATCCGCCCACCTCGGCCTCCCAGAGAGCTAGGATTACAGGCGTGAGCCACCGCGCCCGGCCTAGGTGTTATTTTAGGAGAAAAGAAACTGGCCATTGCACTTTAAATTATGTAAGCCAAACCAGATATAGAAACAGAAGCCTTACAAAAAGTCTGGTATAATCGTCGAGTTCTTTCTGGGATTTAGGATCGACGCCCAGACAAGAATAATTTATACCAATTTGATATAAATTATTTTTGTCTGGGTATTAACTGATCAACACTTCAGTGCACATATAAGAATAACATTTCTTGGATGTTGGGCAGGGGGAGGGGGAGGGGCGAGGAGGGGACGGGCACATGCACAATGAGTGCGATGCGCACCTCCGGGGCAGGGGATGGACACGTTTGAAGCTCGGACTTGGGGGGGAGGGGGGAAAGGGCAACATACGTAACCTAAACACCTGTACCCCCATAACATGCTGAAATAAAAAAAAGAATAATTTATAAATAGTGTATAGTTATAAATAGAAAAATATAGCCACAAGAACACCAGAGGTAAACAGATTTTCATATAAACTTGTGGCAGGAAAAGCCCTCCATGTATCATTAAAGTCCATAAATGTAAATACTGTTAGACTCATTAAATAAAAACTTAAAATTTCTGTAGAGGTGAATATATAATGAACACATGATTAGGAAATGGGAAAATATATGAATGGGTAAGTCCCCAAAAATATGCAATGACCAATGGACAAGAAAAATATGTTTAATCTCACTAATTGAATACACTAATATAATAGCAGTGAAATATCTATCAATTTTTTAATTTTTAAAACTCTAGTGAATAATGATAAATTCTGATTTTTTCCATATAGAAAAAAGGGCACTGTCATAAACTTTCTTCTGGTGAGACTGTAAATTATAATGTCTTTTCTAGAAAGCAATATGAAAGCATGTATCCAAGTTACAATATGTATATTCTCTGAATTTAATTGAAAATGAAATCACATGCAAGGGAAAATATATATACACACACTATATATACTATGTAAATATACACTATATATATGTAGATACATACTGTGTATATATATTATATATAATATATATGTAGATATATACTATATATATGTGTATATTCCTGTGTGTGTGTGTGTGTGTGTGTGTGTGTATATATATATATAAACATTCATTGCAATATTTATATGAAAAATTGGGTAGTAATTTTCCAAAAGCAGCAATAGCTTTGTCAAAAATTAATTATAATACTTTGATATAATGAGATGTCATTGCAGCCAATATGATAAATAAGATATGGACATGGAAAGATGGTCATGATGTGGTATTGAGTAAACTTTTTATAATTTAATACAGATACTTTATAGTATATTCATAGATAAATTAAAATGTCTTACAAGATATATTCAAATATACACATACAAATAATGATTATCTCTGAAAAGTAAGGTTATAGGATTGGAAGTGAGCTTAATTTTTTATTTCACACACTTCTGGTTTGTTAGAACTTTTCTGTAAGGCCTTTATACCTTTGCAATTTAAAATATATCACCATTTTGAACATTATTAGCGGGCGAGGACATAAGGCAGATGACTTAAATGACGGACTGTCTCTAGGAACAATTGAAAGCTGGCTTGTACAGGGGTTTCTTACTCTTATTCTCATTTCATGCATGTCACCTAAATATCAGAATGTATTTCCCCTATATGTCCTCTCATTATTATCCAGCAACCCTTCATTTCCTTAGATTCCTGAATTATGTCCCTTGTTTCTAACTAGATTTGTTTCATTCTTCACCCTATCTTCTTGTGCTTAAGAACTGTCCTTTGTAGACCAGGACAGCAGCCGCAACAGTGATTCAGATGAGGATAAACAGAGCTCTCCCCCAGGAGAGCAAACACAAAGGACAGTTCCCCTATGCCCAGGGAAGGGGATTGTTAAATGAACTGCAGTTTAGAAATTCCCGACCAGGAGGAAGGACTTGAAGAGCTTGTCAGCACTTAGAGTTAGGCTGGATTCTTTGGAACAATGAGGTCATCCAATCTCTAGGAGGTAAATCTTAGTAATTTCTGAGCACACATGACATGTTCCTTATATTACGTAGTGGATATGAAAATTGGGCTATATCTTTTGGTTGTCTATTTTTCTTACAGACTATTTTTTTTGGTTCATATTGCATTTCTAACTCTTCTGTCTACACTATATGCTATAGTTAGATTTTTCTTGCAAAAATTATAGCCCAAAAGTTGCTTACAAATCTATTTCTTTACCTTTGACTTCAGATAAATAATCCTTTGAGAGTAAGCAAAAGAACTGCCCGCTGTTATGTTTTTAGCTTTCACTGCACTTTAGTAGAGAAGTTTGACATAAACCCTTCAGTCAGACATGCAGGACTACAGTATGAAATGAGCCTTGGGAAATTTGGCTACTGTACGAGATTAGAGAGCACTACCATTCACAGTCAATTTTTAAAACTGTCTAGCTATAATTTCGGGACAGCAAGGATACTTCCATGTGAATATATTTGTAAAAACAAATACATAATAGATATATACATGCAGATGGAAAACATAGACACAGGCTGCTCTACTGAAATTTTTTAACTTACATATTTTCATAGATACAAACAAAAAAAATATTGACTTTACTCCACAGAAAAAGCAGGTCGATCTGCCTACTACCTAGAGATGGCATTAGCATTAGTGCCCTGCAATTCTAGAGTATTTGTGGATTTTTATGCAGTCCTTTATCTGCAGAGTACTTAGTGGGCTTGGCTTACTCTGGAGATGTTTTACAAGCATTATTTGCCCTGGTAATGCTTAGTAAAAAAAAAAAAAAATAGAAGATTTAAATTTCTACTAAGACTAGGCTTACAATCTCAACTGAAAGGAAAACAGAGGTAATTTAAAGCATACACATAGACCAAAACTGGTAAGAAAATAAAAAATGCCTTTCATGTATATGAGATAAATCATTCAATAGTGAGAATGACTCTTAAGAACGGCACACAAATCTTGAAACACGTGTGGAGCACTGTGTTTGTGCAATCAATACTGGCAATATTGACATAGCCTCCCAACCTGTCTTCCTTCTTCTACCCTCCGGCTTTCATTCTGATTCTAAACACAGAGTGATCCCATTAACACACAAACAACGTGTCACATTCCACTCAAAATCTTTCCAGGCCTTCTTTTCTCATTCAGAGATTTGATAATCCCCCCCACCGCTAGCTGCCCTGCTTGCCCCATCCAGTTCCCTCCCACTCTTTCTCAAGATGTTCCAGCCACACTGGCCTCCTTGCTTTTCCAAGTACTCATTAGGCACACTTCCACCCACATGCTTTTGCACCTGATATTTCCATTCCTTGATTTCCTTCCAAATATGCACATGACTTATTCCCTTACCTGCTTCAAGTATTTTCTCTGATGTCACCTTTTCAGGGAGACTTTCTTTGACACCCTACTTATTCTGTAACACACCCTTCCTTCCCCTCTAATTCAATGCACCATCTCCCTCTTCCTGCTTTAGTCTTCCACCGTGCTTACCAGCTTGTGGTAAACTACATACATTTACTCATCTATTTATTTTCTGTCTTCTTCCATTTGAAGCAAGTTCCCTGAGGGGAGGGACTTCTGTCTGTTGTGTTTAGTCCTGGATATATAGTAGACAGTAGGTACCCAACAGACCTTTGTTAAAGAAATTACTAAATATTTTAATGAATTAATTAATGAAGAATAAAGAATGAATAAATCCACGATGAAGGAAAGTGATTTGTGAATTGGATTTTAAGGGTATAGCTAGAAGATTAAGATTTATATGGGTGCCTATCAGCTGAATGTCAACTGGAGAGAAGGTAGGCTAGGAACCTATTGACGAGCAGGCCACACAGCAAAGGTGAAAGAACTGCAGAGGTCATCTAGGAGGGGCTTACCAAACTTAACAGATTTTCAGAGCAGACAAAACTAGTCTGTCATATTTTTAAAGCCTAATCAAGTACATTTACTCAAGAATATCTGAAATATTCAGCTTAAAGGACAGCCTTGGACTCCAGACATAGAAATTCTCAGGCTATCTTCAATGACACTCTCTCTAAGCCACACCCAATCCACCAACAAACCCAACTACTTCTTACCAACTCCACCATTATCCCACCAGTTCAATCTACTGTCATGTCTAGTTGAGGTCCACATCAGCCTCCTATGCAGGGTCTGTGCTACTACTTTTGTGCCCTATGGCCTTGCTGGCTCATAGCAGCCAGAGTGATCTCTACATTTGGAATAGAATCTTGAGTCCTCACCACACCTATAAGACCCTGCGTGATACGGGACCTGGCTACATCTTTGACCTCATTTCACGATCTTTCCCTCTCCCTTATGAACTCTGGCCATGCTGGTCTTCTTGCTGTTCAACAGGTCAAGGCCTCGGATACTTTGGACTCACGGTTCCCTCTCTCTGGAACACCTATCCTCCAGATATGCAGGTGGCTCACACTCTCACTTTGTTCAGCAGCTCATTCATATTTTTGTTCAAATGTCACCTTCTCAAAGAAACCTTTCCTGACCACCAAATACAAAATTACAGCTCCTGTCATTCTTTATGTCCTTCCAAACTTTATTTTTCATTTATAGTCCTTCTTGTTTCCTAACATTATGTTACAGATATATCTGTTTCTATTCTTTTATTGCTATATCTCCTGTGGCCATAACTGTGCCAGGTACAGAGTAGGTACTCAGAGATATTTATGGAAGGCATGAGTGTTGAATGTAATGTATGGAGGGGCTGCAAGTTGAAGTTCATCTTAGTCACTATTCATAGGAAGAAATGGACTTAAACCTAGATTTATGGCTTTTCAGGGTCCAATATGCTCATAATTAGAAGACGATCACTTCCTGCTCTGGGAGAAAACATGCAGAACCACTATAAAATTTCTGAAGTTTTTAATGCAGCATGATGACTGAAGGTCCATATGCTAACATACCTTGCTTGTTCTTCAGCCCCAGCTTAGTCTGCATTAAACTGACTTAACACAAGCATCCAAGGCAAGGCAAAAAAAGCCCTCCATTTCCAACCTAGACAGTTTTCTTTTCTCATCAGTGTTTAAAACAACCATGTTTGTGACCTAATTCTTATTTCTTTTAGAAAATTGTGCACCTAAAAGATATTGAGATATTCAGGAGGAAATCGTTAATTTACATCCCAAAATCTGCTTATATGAAGCATTTTCTAATCCTATATAATTTATAAAAAATGTTCATCTAATCTCATACTCTATTATGACTCCTTATATTTAAAGTAATAAAAAAGGAATTAAGTTGCATGTTTTCCATACTAATTTGTGTCTACTTTAAAAGAAGAACTAGAGAAATATAATACTAGACATAAATAATGTGTGCTCCTTCTTTTTAAATTGCTATTTTCCTGTATTCTAATTTTTACAATAAGTCTGTATATTCTTTCTTCCAATTCTGAATAAAAATTTTTGTGCAAGTACTAAGGAAAATTTCTGTGATTGTAAAATGTCAGACTTTCATAAAACATGTTTATAAAGCAGAGATAGAAATATCTGAATATGTTAGAACTAAGATAGAATTTAAAATACCAGATTGCTTAATCTTTATGCAACCTCTTTAGTCAGTTAGTGCTACTGCTTTTTCTATCACAAGTAGAATTTCTACTAGATTTTTCCCACTGGAAAAGGAGACCAGGAAAGGCATCACTCTATAGACCCACAGGTAGCTGACACAAGCTACACTTACATGGATGTTAACTGATAAACAGCTACATTATAAATGATCTCCATGTTAATTTTACATGAAATTATTGATAATGCTTTTAGTATTCATCTTTAACATAAATCGCAAAGTATTATCTGGATATTAAAACAGTTTACATTTCAGTTATTTTCCTGCTTTTAACCAAACATTCTTAGTGCACTGTCAAAACAATTCCTGTAATTATTCAATTTTTACAATATTACTTCTAATAAATACAAATGTAAACAACATAAAATCCATAAAACTAACATCCACTCATTTGTTTTGATTGTGCCGGGATATTCTTAGGAAATCAGGTATTGAAAGACAACATTTGACTCTAAACTATAAACTGTGGTGAATTTACAAGTAGGCAGACATTGCCTATACATACAACCTGAAGAATAACAGAATATCATTCACAAATGTATTTTCCAATTATTCATAGGAGCTTACTCCGATGCCAAGCCAGCTGCAGGCAGCAAGACTAGAATCCTGAATGGGCAGATATGGCCTCTTCCCTCAAGGATTTTAGGCCACCACTGCCTGACTTGACATTGTCATAGTATGTACATGTATGCATACGCACGTGTCCGTGCACACACACACACACACACACACACACACACGTACACCTCTATGCAGGTGCTGTCTTTTGATCTTTTTCAAAGAAGGGAAATGGGCATTTTCAAAGTCACAGCCTGCTGCTTGGAAAAGCAGAGGTCATGAATGTTTCATTGATGCAGCTCAGATGTTATCCTTCATGAATGACGGGTTTCTATGCAACTTGATTATGAAAATTGTCTGCCTACGGGAATTTGCAGAAAAAAGAAAACTATTTTAAGTGGGTGTTTCCTGCATGAAAAAAGGATTATGATGATGCATTGTCAATTTTAAAATTGCACAGTTTTTGAAAAAGTCATGACCACAACTGCAGCAAGGAAAATACCATCAGTAATTCACTCTTCCTACACCACAAAACTTGGCTTGGAATAGCACATACTTTTGGCTACATGTAGATCTCTGATTAATTTTTTGAATGCAGGAAATGTACAATCATGGCATTTAAAGAAATGAACATTGACGCATATTGCTTCAACTTAGAGAAAAGAATAAGAGCAAATTTCATGTTACAATACACATACAAAAACAGAGTATGTGTGAATAATGTTAGAGAATTTTCAAATGCATTTTATTTATTCCTTGATAGACATTCACAACTCTAGCTGACATTCATAGGAATTATTCAAGTATATTGAGAAAGAATAAGGCTTTTGTGTGTATACTTGTACATTCAAGTCATAAATTTACATTTCCTCAAAGAAACACATTTGATTGTTTTAATGTATTGAGTGAAAATCACTGGCACACCTTGCATGAGAAAGAGAGGGAAATACGGTTAACAGGGAGAAGGTTCGTACATTAGGTAGCTCAAGATGCATTTCCATAAATTGTCCCTATTTTCCTTAACTACTGAAGACAAAAATCAGGTTCTTAATTTCCCTTTCTTACTAAATGGGAATTATGTTGTCACTATGTGGAGAGAGGAATGACCACAGGAGGACCACTGTGAGCCACTCCAGTGCACGGCAGCAAGAGGGGCTGCCCACGGCCACAACGTCCCACAAGGTCTCCAGGTGCTGACAGCACTGTCTGCAGCTCCCCTGCGCAGCGGTCAAACTGCACAGGGTCTGTGTCTGCTTGCCAGACCACTCTCACGCTGACAAAGGCCTTCCCCGAACGCCTGGGCGATGAGGAGGCAGGGTTGCATCCAGCACGCAGGCCCCGTGTCCTCTCCGTGAGATTATGAGAGACTGGGAAGCTCACACACAGCTGACCCGAGACTCCAGCTGGCACCATGCGACACTTGAATTCGCCCGAGCCCTCCACCAACACTATGTGCCTCAGAATGTCTTTTAAGAAAACAATTGATTTTTCTTAACGGATAATTTACAAGTTCATTAGATGAAAGTTTGTCTGTAAGCAGAGAATCACTTTCAGTGACAAAAACTGTAATATCATAACTAACTTAGTTGTCTATTCACCCTGGGAAATCAGAGTCTCTGCCTCCCATCGATGTCCTAATCAGGCCGTGGCGTCTAGCAAAAGGAATGATGAGAAGAGAAATTGAGGTTAGTCACAGTGAGCATAAGATTAAAAAATTAAATTCTGTCTCGGAAAATTTAAGTACTTCCAACACGAGTCTTTGGAGTTACTTACAATTTGCCTTTGTAGCTTTTAGCATCTTCGTAGTGGAAATAGGAACATAAAGACTGACTACTAGTCACGGCACTTGAGAAAGTTTGGGGCAGAGGATGTTATCAACAATACTTCTGAGATGAATACAACTATTTCAGGTAAATATATCTGAACACTTTAGAAAGAATGTGTCCTGTCCCATATTTAGAACACAGATGAAGTACCAGCCAGATTTTTAGGTTTTCTATTTAATTACTCAAAATCAAAACAAGCAGGTAATCTCTGATTAGGCAGAGTTCAATTGAGTAGGATCTGACACCGATACTTACCAAAACTGCAGCCCTACTCTAAAGAAATTCAGTGTGTTAATTCGTCTCAATGTGTCCATCGGGACAGATGATTGATGAGCCTTCAGCTGCCCTTTCAAATCACAGCACTTCACAGCAGAGCTGACAGCAGCTCACGCAGTTGGATGGAGTTTTCTACTGGGGCTACCTACCACAATTCCACAATTCACAGTAAGTGTAGAAGAAAAATGCTGCCACTTGAGAAGGCAAAGGGAGACGCTGATGGAAGTATGTGAAAGCTTCCCAGTACTTCAGGATTCATTATTTTACTAGCTTCAAAATTAAATCCTAAGATCTAAATGACAAGATGTGAGTTTATACACTTGGAGTTTCCGCCTTCCTTACTGTGTACTGAAAACATTAGGAAGTCTCTGGTGAAGACATTCGCAGGTTCAGTACTTTGGGGTTGAAGATTGTTACTTTTGGCTCCAAGTTCTGGTGATAAATAGTGAGCCCCAACCCTTGCAGCCATTGACGACTATTCCACTCGCTGCTTTAATTCAGAAATGGGAAAAGGATTACTATTACGAAGGTACTTGCTAACAAACCATTATTTATTTTCTTTAGCCTCCAACCTCTCAATGTTATTAGAATTAGCTGTAGTTTCTAGTTTCCCAAAATCACAAGCAGAGAAACCTGAAAGATAATCACATTTTGGGACATTTGAACAATGAAAAGGTTTTTTGTTGTTGTTTGTTTATTTGTTTTTACTATGTAGCAACTGTGCCTAGGACTCTAAAGAGATTGGTAAATCTAAAGGACCCCTGCCCGTATGCAGGCAAGGAGTGACTCTGCAGTTTATCTCATTTGGTGACAACTTCACGGATTAGAGCTAGAAAGATTGAGGGCCTCGGAGAGTCAGACACACCTAGGGCGACAAGCCTTACTCTGCTACTCACTGGTTAAGTAATCTTGGGAATATTAGTTAACTAAAGACGTAGTTTTCTTAGTTATGAAATGTTCATGAGTATTTCCCCCATGGAATTGTTTTAACAATTATGTGAGAAGGGGTTTTGAAACTAAAGTTAGTGAAACCATTCTATACATTAAGCACTTAATAAGTAGTAGGTATTGTATGTTACCTACTATTAGGTTAATTTTAGAAATAAAGAAATTGAAACTCATTGAAGTGAGAGATTGTTAATTATGCAACCAGAGCAAAATCCCAGTTCTTCGTGTGGGATACAGTCCTCTCTCTAGTGTATGGAACTACTGCTTCTCTTAATGTGTGTGTGTGTGTGTGTGTGTGTGTATGTGTGTGTGTGTGTTTAATCCAAATGACTGGAATCGGTGTTAATTCTACTTAGCTAAGAGAGTTGGCTCATTCCCAACTCCTCTTTTGTCTGTATTCTTTGGATTCCCTTTTCCTTATTAAAAAAAATTTAACTACTCCTTGCTAGCAATAGTGATGCTAGAATAGCTAGAATATGTTCTGAAACATCTATACATTTTTTTACTTGGACATCCCCACAGTGGGAAACCTTCCTATCTACAACATAATAGCTTGGCACCACCATACTGACAAAATTTACTAGAAGAATAGATATACTCATGTCTAATGATCAAGAAAATTTATCTATTCATATTTATTAGATGTCTCAGGTATCAATGATACAGAAGTAAACAATAGAAGGAGGGTCTTTGCTTGCTTGAGCTTAAATTCTAGAGGGAAAAGAAAATAAGAACAAGTGTACAATTTGTATGATCTTCAGCAAGTCACTTGGCTTCACTAAGTCTCGGCTTTCCTAATTTTAGAATTTAGGTATTAGTTTAGATAAAATGTATCATTATGGGGGGAATATAATATTAATAAACTATATCAAAGTTTTTACTATGGGCGTACTAAAGAATTAAATGTAAAAAAATTATAAAACTTTTAGAGTAAATCTAGAAGCATATTTTTTAACCTTGTGCTAGGGAGATCTTAAGAATATCATCTTAAGTAAGAGTAGATACTTATAAGCCAAAAAAGAAAATATAGATATATTTGATTCCATGAAAAAAAGAACTGTATGGTCATAGATCCCAACAACAAAGTCAAAAGATAAATGAAAGATTGGAAGAAAATATTTGCAAAACATGCAATATCTGAAATATGCAATAAAGCTCTGAAATTGATAAACTACCCTTTATATAAATGGACGAAGACTATGAAAATGTGCTTTACATATCAGAAAATGTAGAAGAAACACAATCTCAGTAGTAATCAGAAAAATGTGCAAATAATAAAAACAAGAAAGCACCAAACTTTTGTCCATAAATTTCACAAAATCTTTTAAAGACTGACAACATTCAGCACTGATAAAGGCTTAGGAAAACATTTCTCTCATACACTGTTGGTAAAGTTATAAATTATGACAAAATTTTGGAAAAAGTAATCTGGAAACATTTATTAAACTTTAAAATCACCTACCCTTTGACCCCAAAATCTTGCTCTGGGAATGTATCCAACTGAAATAAAAGTGCAAGTACTTGAGGATATATGTATATAGATTTATGGCAGCATTATTTGTAGTAGGAAAAAAAAACTTGGAATGGCCTGAAATTTCCATCTGTAAAGAAATGTTTTTCTTCGTTATATTATACCCATTCAATAGACTTCTCTATAAGCTCTTAAAAAGGATAAGATGGATTTGTATGCATTAACTTAGAAAAATGATTTTAATATATTGTTGTTGAAACAAGTTACCCAATAGTATATGCTATTTGCTCACAATATTGTTTTTAACTATATGTATAAACATATTTTTTATTTGTTTAAGCAAAAAATATGGTAATGGAAGTTTTGAGATTCATATAAATCAATACTTAAGGGATTCTCTTAGAGAGTTGAGATTAGAATAATAAAATAAAAATTATCTATTTACATTTGACACTCCTCTACTGTTTTGCTTTTTGCTACAAGTGTATAACACTTTAAAATTCAAATCATTGACTCAGACATGCGCATACACTGTAGTAAGGACTTGAGGAGAAATGTGTGCAGTAGGCTAATGGAGCACATGGGAGGAAGGCAGTCACTTTTCTAGAGCGGTCAGAGAGTTCACCATTGAGGGGATGGCCTTTGAGAAGAATGTTAAGAAAAATATAGGAATGCATCTTTCATTAGTTTACAATTTTGGAAATATTGGATCTAGGCCTGATCCTATCATTAACTCCAGGGATGACCTTTGGTAGTTTGAGTACCTTCTAAATCTCACTCAGAAATACCTACTCTTCTGGAAATACAAATGGCTTTTAAACCTATATAAATGTACTTAAATCACTTTTAATAAGAAAAATTTAAATTAAAATGACATACAATATATATAATTCAGTTTGGAAAAGCCTGATCATCAATCTTTGTTATCAAAAAATCTAATGATAACAGTGTTCAACTAAGATGTAAGAAAAAGGCATTCTCATGCCCTGTTAATGAGAGTATATATATTGCTACAATATATGAAGTGTTGTTTAGCAAAAATCAGTGAAAATTTAAAATTTTATTCCACATTCCATTTCTAGAAATGTATCCCACAAACTTACTTATGAGGGTACACAAATGCATGTGTTCAAAAATATTAATGACAGAACTCTGTGTACTAGTAAAGGGTTAGAAATAGTGTAAACAAGAAATAGATAAAATAATTTGGGAGGAGGGGCAAGATGGCAGACTAGAGACATTGCTTGCTTTCTGTACTATCTCAAAGGGAAAGAAGGACTTCAGATAAAGGAGAGGGGAGAAGGGATGAAGTTCAGGTGTAGGTAAGAGAAGTGCAGGAGCCTGCTGGGGACCTCACAGAGGAAAATCGCAAAACAGAGAAGGAAGAGAATAAAGGAATAAAGATATTGAAGAGGGTCAAACCCAGAGAGGCTTGGAGCCCACTGAAAGGATAAGGGGAATCCCTTTCTCCCTTGCACGCTCCTTTGGTGATCAGTGGGCTACCAAGTTACTTGGAGGCTTTCCAACCCCATGAGCCCAAGCACTGAAGCAGCCACGGAATTGTGGAGAGAATTTGTGTGATCCCAGAGCTGGGACATTCCATGCTGGACTCTCCTCCAAGGAGGGTGACATAAGAGGCCATCCCAGCATCTATCCTTAGTGGCTGGGAAAACAAACTCTAAGCCCCACCAAGGCTTTGGAAAGTCTTCCAGGTTCACATAACCTAACCATACCTGGCCTCACTCCTCCACCCACTTCTGCTATGGTGGGTCCGAGCAACCCCCTGGGAACTACAGTGCCCTTTCCAAATCCTGGGGCATTCAAGCATTCCATCTAAGGAACTAGAGCTTATCAAAAGCACAAAAGAACATCTCAGCAGTTGGCTCTCTCCAGCAAACATCGACCACTGACAGGGAGAACAACTCTATAGCTCATCACAGAATCTACCAACCCAAACAGGGTGTGGCTGACTCTTACTCACAAGTATCACCCACTATCTTGGAGATTAACCTGGCATGCCATTATAATTCACACTAGTGGGAAGAGGTGAAGACAGTGGGATAGAAGAAACCTGAGTGGACAACTATTTTTTTCGGAGAGAAAAAAAAGTTACATGCAGCTTGATCTGTGAGGTGTCTCCCTCTTCCACTGAAGACCACTGGGCTGATCGGGGAGCTACTTGGAGCCTGTGCAGACACATCAAAGCAGAAAATGAAAAAAGAAATAATGGACTTAAAGCAAACTCTAAAACAACTGCACTTCACAGTTATTTACAGAACATTCTACTGGAAAACTACAGAATACACATTCTTCTCAGCAACACATAGGACATTCGCCAAGATTGATCACATCTTAAGCCACAAAAGATATCTCAACAAATTCAAAAAAATCAAACTTATACCATGTACCTTCTCAGACCACAGTGGAATAAAACTAGAAATCAATCACAAGAGAAACAAAACTACACAAAATCATGGAAATTAAATAATCTGTTCCTGAACAACTATTGGGTGAAGAATGAAATTAAGAAAGAAATAAAGAAATTCTCTGAGCTGAATAACAATGGGGGGACAAATGATATCAAAATCTTTGGGACACAGCAAAAGTATTCCTCAGGAGCATATTCAAAGTCTTAAATGCCTACATCAAAAGACAGAAAGATCACAAATTAACAACCTAATGGCATACTTCTAGGAACTGGAAAAGGAAGAACAAATCAGACTCACAGCCAGAGGAAGAAAAGAAATAACGAAGGTCAGAGGAAAACTAAATGAATTGGAAAATAAAACAAACAAAAAAAAAAACAATAAAAAGGATTAATGAAACAAAAAATAATTGGTTCTTCAAAAAGATAAAATCACCAGACCTCTTGCTAGATTAACCAAGAACAGAAGGAAAAGGACCCAAATAAGTGCCATCAGAAATGAAAAAGCTGATGTTACAAATGATACTGTAGAAATACAAAACATCATCTATGAATACTATGTAAATCTCTACATGCATAAACTAGAGAATGTAGAGGAAATGGAAAAGTTCCTTGAAACACACAACCTCCTAAGACTCAAGCAGGAAGAAACAGAACTCCTGAATAGAACACTGACAGTGAGATGGAATCGGTAATTAAAAAAAACCCAACAACAGCACAAAAAAAACCCAGACCAGATGGATTCACAGCCAAATTCAATAAAATGTATGAAGTTTTATAAAATTATAGGAAGAATACCCACGATACAGAAAGTATTCCATGATATTGAAAAGGAGGGAACCCTCCCAAACTCATTCTATGAAGCCAGTTTCACCATGATATCAAAGCAAGGAAAGGACACAAAAGGACACAACAAAAAAGGAAAACTACAGACCAATGTCCCTTATGAATACAGATGCAAAAATCCTCAGTAAAATACTAGCAAACCAAATTCAACAGCACATCAAATAAATAATCCACCAGGATCAAGAAGGCTTCATCCCAGGGATGCAAGGATGGTTCAACATATGTAAATCAATAAATGTGATTCTAGCACTCTGGGAGGCTGAGGTGGGTGGATTGTTTGAGCTCAGGAGTTTGAAACCAGCCTGAGCAAGAGCAAGACTCCATCTCTACTAAAATAAGAAAGAAATTAATCAGACAACTAAAAAGATATAGAAAAAATTAGCCGGGCATGATGGTGCATGCCTGTAGTCCCAGCTACTCAGGAGGCTGTGGCAGAAGGATTGCTTGAGCTTAGGAATTTGAGGTTGCTGTGAGCTAGGATGATGCCACAGCACTCTACCCCGGGCAACACAGTGAGACTCTGTCCCAAACAATAAATAAATAAATAAATAAATAAATAAATAAATAAATAAATAAATGTGATTCACCACATAAACAAAAGCAAAAACAAGGACTATATGATCATCCCAATAGATGCGAAAAAATCCGTCAGCACTCTTTCATGATAAAAACCCTCAACAAACCAGGTATAGAAGGAATATATCTCAAAATAATACAAGCCATACATGACAAACCCATAGCCAACATCATACTGAATGGGAAAAAGTTGTAAGCATTACCCCTAAGAACTTAAATAAGACAAGGATGCCCACTGTCACCACTTCTATTCAGCATAGTGCTGGAAGTCCCAGCCCAGGCAATCAGGCAAGAGAAGAATAGTAAGGGTATCCAAATCAGGAAAGTGGACTTCAAACTATTGCTCTTCATTGATGCTGTGATCCTGTATCTGGAAAACCCCAAAGATTCCACCAAGAATCTCCTGGAAATGATAAATAAATTTAGCAAAGTCTCAGGATACAAAATAATGTACATAAATCAGTAGCATTTTTATACACTAATAGCAGTCAAGCAGAGAGTCAAATCAAAGACTCAATATTATTCACAGAGAAAATAAAATACCTAGGAATGTACCTAACCAAGGAGGTTAAAAATCTGTACAAGGAGAACTATGAAACTCTGAGGAAAGAAATCACAGAGGCCACAAACAAATGGAAAAACATAGCTTGCTCTTGGATATGAGGAATCAACATTGTTAAAATGTCCACACACTACCCAACCCAAAGTGATTTACAAATTCAATGCTATCCCCATCAAATTATCAAAGTCATACTTCACAAATCTAGAAAAAATAATTTTATACTTCATTTGGAACCAGAAAGAGCCTAAGCAGCCAAAATATTCTTAAACAAAAAGAACAAATCTGGAGGCATCATATTACCAGACTGTAAATTATACTACAAGGCTATACTAACCAAAACAGCATGGCACTGGCACAAAAACTGACACATAGACCAATGGAATAGAACAGAGAACTCAAATATAACCAACTCATCTTTGATAAAGCAGACAACAACACACATTGGAGAAATGAAGCCCTATTCAATAAATGGTGCTTGAAAAATTGAACAGCCACATACATAAGAATGAAACAGAACCCCCACATCTCACCATTCACAGAAAATAATTCAAGATAGATAAAAGACTTAGATCTAAGGCATGAAACCATAAGAATTCTCGAGAAAAATGTAGGAAAAACTCTTCTAGATATCAGCCTACACAAAGAATTTATGAAGAAGACCCCAATAACAATCATGGCAACAACAAAAATTAATAAATGAGACTTGATTAAATTAAAAAGCTTCTGCACAGCTAAGGATATAATCAACAGAGAAAATAGACAACCTACAGAATGGGAGAAAATATTCACAAACTACACATCTGGTAAAGGGCTAATAACCAGAATTTACAAAGAACTCAAGCCAATCAGCAAGAAAAAACAAGCAACCCTATTTAAAAATGGGCAAAGAATATGTACAACAGCTTCTCAAAAGAAGAAAAATAAATGGGAATAAACATGAAAAAATGCTCAGTGTCCCTAATCATCAGGGAAATGAAAATTAAAACCACAATGAGATATCACCTTATCCACTTAGAATGACTTTTATAAAAAGTCCAAAACAATAGATGCTGGTGTGGATGCAGAGAGAAAGGAATGGTTATATACTGTCGTTAGACTGCAAATTAGTACCACCTCTATAGAAAACAGTATGAAGATTCCTTAAAGAACTGAAAGTAGACCTACTGTTCAATCCAGCAATCCCACTACTGGGTATTTACCCAAAGGAAAAGAAGACTTTTCATCAAAGAAACACCTGCACTCAAATATTTATTGTAGCACA
>CAUYSK010065893.1:0-15463 GCA_963575035.1 Avahi laniger
CAAAAAGACATGAACAGAAGTTTTCAAAAGAAGACAAACAAATGACCAAAAACCATGGAAAATGCTTAACATCACTAATCATCAGGGAAATGCAAATTAAAACTACAATGAGATACCACCTTATCCCTGTCAGAATGGCCATTATTAAAAAGTCCAAAAACAATAAATGCTGGCGTGGATGCAGAGAGGAAGAGTGCTTATGAACTGTTGATGAGACCTCAAATTAGTACAACCTCTATGGAAAACAATACGGAGATTTCTCAAAGAAAGAAATGTAGACCTACCATTTGATCCGGCAATCTCCCTACTGGGTATCTACTCAAAGGAAAAGAAGTCATTTTATCAAAAAGACAGCTGCACTTGAATGTTTATTGCATCTCAATTCACAATTGCAAAGATGTGCAATCAACCTAAGTGCCCACCAATTGATGAGAAGGTAAAGAAAATGTGGTGTGTGTGTATGTGTATATATATACACATATATGTATACATACACACACACACACACACACACACACACACACACACGCCATAGAGTACTACTCAGCCATAAAAAGGAATGAAATAATGTTTGCAGCAATTTGGATGAAACTGGAGACCATTATCCTAAGCGAAGTATCTTAGGAAAAACAAATGCCACATGTACTCACTCGTAATTGGAAGCTAAACGATGGGCACACACAGGCACAAAGAGATGTAAAGGTCATTGGAAACCAAGAATGGGGGACGACGGTTGGGGAGTGAGGGATAAAAACTTACCTATTGTGTACAATGAGCACTATTCTGGGGACAGGCACACTTAAAGCCCCAACTTAAGCATTATACAAGGTATCTATGTAAAAAAAACCATTTATACCCCCTTAATATTTTGAAATTTTAAAAAATTTTCAAATTTTTAAATAAGAAAATAATGTAGTATGTTTGTATTCTGATAGGAATGATCAAATAGGGAGAAACTTATAGGGATGGAAAGGGGATAATTTCGCTACCACAGTCAAACTTAAATAGTAGTTGGGAAGGCATTAAAGTGGAATGTTATTTTACATAAGTTTTTTACATTGTAAGTTTACATTATAGGCACCTTCTTCCTTGATTTTTATACTCATGGTCAATGCTTATACCACATCAGTCAGGGTGCTTTTGACTGCAAGTAACAGAAAACCTGACTCAGCTTGCTTAAACAATTAGACCAGTGAAAAGTCCATGGGTAGGGACTTTGGGCAGGGCTTGATCAACGGCTTGGTGATGGCACCAAAGACTGAGCCTCTGTCCATCACTCTGGTCTGCTCTCCAATATGGCAGCTCCATTTAAAGCTGGCTCCCTTTGTGGTATCAAGATGTCTGCCAGCAGCTCTTGGGGCCATATGACTCTTCATTATGTTCATCAAGAAAGAGAGCATCCCACCACTTCCAAAAAAGACCCTGAGACTCACTCTTCTTACCCTTGGTTAGGTCAGATGCCTGCACCTAAACCAATCTCTGCCACCGTGAGGAAGGAACGTGCTGTTTGGAAAGCCAGAATGCCCTGGACCCCAAATGAAAAGCAAGGGTTGCAGGAAAGAACTGGCCTCCACTACAGGCATCTGAATGAAAGTCATGCTGTGTTACAACAGTAATAAACCCTCTCAGGCAACTATTGCAGGAAAACGACACATGTTAAATACACACATCCTAGAACAGGTAAATAGAGCATTTGGGAATGAGTTTATTTACTATTTGATGGATAGAGATAATTATTCTTTGTTTATTTAAGAGGCAGGTTAGAATACAAGCTATCAGCTGTAACTAAGCTAAAATGTCTTTGGATTTCACGAGTATTAGTTTCTCCTATGTAAGCCAAATTTAGTCAATAATTTAAGATGGTAAAAATATCTCTTCAAAGCATGAAAGTTTGGTTTACTAACAATTAGTTTGAGGGGGTACATTACAAATACTGCAGTCTAACTTGGCCCAGTGGAGAGCACTAGTTTCTGGATACCAGCCAACAATGTATAGTATGGTTTTTGGATGACTGTTGGTTTTAGCATGGGCTGCTAAGTCTCAGCAATAACATTTGCAGTGTGGAAGCTTTCCGATCATCGCAGTTCAACCTCAGTCAGGTCTGCAGTGAGCCCCTTCCCTGTGAACAGCCAGGTACTCCGTTAGTACCCAGACCTGCTTTCCGTCTACCAATATTTTCTTTAGTGGGGTGATTCAAATTCCTTAGATTATGAGGGCACAGAATTACATAATGCTATAACTACTCCTGGCAGGCAGTGTCTGGACAGGCAGTCTCTACTGCGGCTTGTTCCGCCCCCTCCTGTAGTTCACTGAGCTGCATGTGAGCTCCATGTGAGCTGGAATTCAAGATAATGGCTGAAGCACACTTCCTTGAGGACATGCCCCCATGCCAACCTCTCTTTTGTTGACTCCGCTGCAAACGTACTCCTCTGATACAACAAAACACAACAGTGCAAGATTCAGCCTCTCCAGTATCAATAGATTGACAAACACCAAATAAACCACTGGTCTTCTTCCCTTAACTTCTCCAACACGGACCATTTCTGCTTTCAGGCTACCATTTTACTCATTCTTCCTTAGGATGTGGTGTTATATCAAACATTTCATGTTTAGAGTTTATTGACAATGCTTAGAGTTCTTTGGTATGGAGGAATGAAATGGATTTAAAATTGATTAATAGCTGGATAGTGAACTGAATCTTCACTCATTTTAACACTTGCTCAGTGATTGTGGGACCACTTCCAGGTAGGTGTGCCATCCGGATGTCTTTCCTAGATGGCAACAGATCAGCATTCCATAGTCGGAAGCAAAAACAGTTTTGTGGCCCAGCTGGGTGCCAAAAACCTCATTTCCTTTTCCTTTTCCTTTTTTTTTTTTTTTAGAGATAGAGTCTCCTTCTGTTGCCCAGGCTGGAGTGTGGTGGTGTGGTCATAGCTCCCTCTAACCTCAAACTCCTGGGCTCAAGTGATCCTCCCGCCTCAGCCTCCCATAGTGCTTGGATTACAGGTGTAAGGCACTGTGCCGAGCCCAAGAACCTCACTTTCATCACTAGTTAGAATCTTCTTTTCATAGAGTCAATAGGATAAGACCGTTCTGCTGCATTTGAATAGAGGACTCACTATTTCTACATTCTAAAGGTAATAAAGTTAACTCAGCTATGACTGGCTGAGTGGAGTGTGCACTCTCACCCTGAAGGAGCTATAAACCATGAGCTAGATTCAGTCTCTGCCTGCAAAGAACTCTCAATCTAGTTTGCGAAAATTAACTCTAGAGACCTCATTCAATTTATGTCTCTCCCTATCTTGTATTATCTTTTTATCCAATTTTCTTTCAATACAATAATTGAGTTTTTCTTTTTTTCTCACCTCCAATCTTCAACCACAACTCAAACTGATACCCATGGGAAGAAATCTCTCCAAGTCTGCAGTAAATCGTGTTATTTTTTCCCTTCCCTGTAATATTACATCCCTGCCCACTGCCATGTGACTTGGAGTGTCTCCCAGTAGGCAGAGTGTTGTGAGGCTTGGTCACTTGGTTGGGGCAATGGCATGTGAACAGAAGTGACAATGGGCCAGTATGGAGAAGGAGTTTTAAGAGGTGGCTTAAAGCTTGAAGCTGTGTTGCTGGTTTCTACCAGTTTTTGGCTTTTTCCTCTGCCCTGACTCAAACAGGGATTTCTCTGTTGGTTTGGGTCCTAGAATGGTAAGATATTGAGAAGAGCTGCAGCCAACCCACAGTCACCAAAATGTAATATAAGTGAAAAATAAAGAAATGTTACATGCCACTGAGATTTTTAGGGTCATTTGTTACTGCAGCAGATCTGACTAATACAAATACCAAATCATAAATAAAAAATAAATGGAAGATATAATAAATACAACAGCAACAATTCCCAGTCACCTTTATTTATACAAAAGTATATTAAATAAATTATTGCAATATATACAAACAGAACAATATTACCTATATAAATAGAAAATCCCCATATACAAAACCTTTTTAAAAAGTATATAAATATTTATAATGTTGACCATAGATGCTTTAAGTACCTTAAATCATAAACTCTGTATAGTTTGTTAGTATAGTAGTCTTATAAAAATATATTTAGCTCTCAAATGTTTAATCATCACCACATAAGTCAGTTAAAGTGCTAACCTCTAATGCGTATTAGAAAGGTACCCAAAATAGAATTCTCCTGCATTTTACACATTAATATAAAGTTTGCCAATTGTTTTGAACTTTCAAATGTACTCCTAAAAAACAAAAAGAACCTAAACACCGTATTACAGACATATGTTAGAAAAATCCTAGAAAAGTCCATCCAATTTCCATTTTACTTGCCTACATAGTTTGAAGTCAGCCTCTCGAAAGCTCTTCAAAAGTCCACCCAGGAATTTTTAAGGCATTTGTTCATTTGTTTTTGCTTGGGTGACTTGGTTTCTCCTTGAGTGCAAAATATATAATCTAAAGCATGATATGTGCAAAGGTGCTATAGTGTTAAAAATTAAAACATTGGTTGTACCGTTCATTACATTTCAAAGTGACTAATGCCGACGTCAAAATAAGAATGCTAATTGTAATAACAGGTTATATCAAGAGCTTTTTCAAAACCAAGGGTCTTCATGCTCCAAAATATTCATTTGTGTTTCCATACAGTCTCTTAAAAGTTCCTGGTCACAGTGCAATGCAGCCTTTGCAGTGGTTGGCACCTGCCACAGTGCTTCCTTTACGCAGCGTTCAGTGGGGAGTGCTCCTTCCCACTTGTCCCCGCTCTTGCCTTTCTGCACTTGTGTAGAGATATAGACAGGACGATGATAAGGATGATGACCACGAACACCACTGCTCCAATGATGAAGAACATTTCTGAAAAATAAAAGGCACCAAGTCAACTTGGAGAGCTCAAATCCCATTTACCAGTGGGCGGAATTGAGGGCATAACCCCAAATTACACCATCCTGCTTTTGTACAACTTGAAATTTCTTTCTTCCACTCTTTCCACCACGCTTAGATTAGGAAAGAATTTGTCAAACCCTAGGTGTTTTAGAGCAATTGACAATGGCTAAAAGCATTTAATGGACATTTAATAAACTGAACAATGTTCACAGAAAAGATACACATAGTTGGAAGGAAGAACAGCTCTGGGAAACAAGTGACTAAAAACGGTGCTGAGTTTGGTGGCAATGGTTATAGTAGAAGACGAAGTGTAAGTGCAAAGAGGGAGGTCCCAAGTGCTACCAGGACTCAGGTGAAGAAGCAATCATGACTGTTGGTGCAGAAAGAAGGCTTCATGGTGGAGGTGGCATTTCACACGCCTCTCGAAGAACACATGGCAGCAGATAGAGAAGAGGCAGAAAGAGAGATCTGGGTGTGCTCGAAGGCAGAATTAGAGCTGGGCTTTAGGACGATGGCCCTGAAGGCTGTGAGTAGGATGGGCCAGAGGGGTGCAGGACCAGAGAGAAAAAAAGCCCTCTCCTTCTGTCAATGGCAATAAATAGAAGGGAATAGTTTATGTAAAAGTGTTTTAAAAGGCTGGGCACAGTGGCTCACGCCTGTAATCCTAGCACTCTGGGAGGCCAAGGCGGGAGGATAACTTGAGGTCAGGAATTCAAGACCAGCCTGAGCAAGAGCAAGACCTCATCTCTACTAAAAATAGAAAAATTAGCCAGGTGTGGTGGACCAGCCAGGTGCCTGTAGTCCCAGCTACTCGGGAAGCTGAGGCAGAAGGATTGCTTGAGTCCAGGAGTTTGAGGTTGCAGTGAGCTATGATAAAGCTACTGCACTCTATCCTGGGCAACAGACTGAGACTCCAAAAAAAAGTGTTTTAAAATTTTTAAATCTCATCTTAGCAAGGAGCTAGGTCATCATTACTATCTTCAGACTCTTTTGTTCCCTGAAAGTACTCAGAACACTTTCCCTATAAAGCCTGTGGGAGACTCACAGGCTTTCAGCCTCCTGCATGTGTCTGGATGCCCACAGGACTTCAAGTTAGGGCCCGTTCCTCAGCCAGTGCGTCCAAGCTCCCAATGTGTCAACCATAGGCATGCACATGGGTATATTTTATATTCTCAATTTCTTCCCTTGACGGGTTAGACTTTATATTCTTGTGGCAACAGCCCATAGTCACAAATGTCTAACAAATGCTGCTGCAGCTGGTCTAGAATCACTGCCCTCTTCCCCAACACAGATCAGAATTTAAGAATGAAAAATGCCCAGAGAAATCTGTGACTACAGGCTAAATCCTAAACATGATTTGTGTACCCAGTGCTCAACAGAGAGTCTGGCACATGGTGGGTGTTCAAGAAAATGCTTGCTAATGCAAGGGAACAACATTTGGAAATGTCTCTAAATGCTTAAAATCTTAAGAGTACCAAAAGCAAAAACAAAAAACATCTAAGACAGTTGCTCCCTGAATGGTTAACAAAAGAAGTGCATCGTGGCTCTCAGGGTGGAGCTAGTCCTGGAAGGTACCCACGGCTCCCAGAATGACAGGCAGAGCTGCTCACCTCTGAGTTCGCCTTTCCCTTGGCTTGTGCACTCAATGGGGCTTTCTGGACTCTTCTGGTTAGTTCTTCGGGGTGGAATTACTGCCTGAACATTGAAACAGTAGTTCTCTCCTTTATCCACATCAATCAAAAACTCATTAGTGTTTGTCTTGGCTGTTTTCTGTGAAAAGATAAAGAGTTCTTAATTCATCTGGGCTCACAATGAATTCTTTTCCCCTTATTAAGTCACTGTGGAAGTAAAATCCTAAGCTCTAAGCAAAGCATACACGGGCATACATGACATATGGAGGATTAGAAGTGACTTGGCTAATCAGTTCCCTTAATCACTGCTAAAAATGCCTTTTCCAAGACTGAAAATATCCAATTTAGGTATATCCAACCCAATTTATCCCCTTTAGAAGATATTAATATCTGCAGTGAAGAAAAAGGAAATATTAGTCATTGAACAGAAAACAAATTTTGTCTCTGAGCTCCTCTACAGAGGGAGAAACGTGAGAGTTGACCCTTAGTGATCTGCCCAGCCCCTGAGGACCCTGGGTCTCCAAGGGGACCCTACCCAAAGTCACAAAGCAGCTCAGAGTCACAGGTAGAACCAGGACCTGTTGTCCACCCCCACCCAAGCAGGCACCCCTCCACTCCACCACACCACCCGCTCAGCAACCCCCATTCTGCGTGTTTTGAACTGGATTCGAGGAAGTGGGCTGTAAAACCAAGGAGTCATAATTTAAAACAAGTCATAAAAACATGAGAAAATTCTCACCTTTCCTGTACTTAACGCTTTCCAATAATAAAGTGTATAGTTTAAGTCCTTGCCAAAAACATCACGGAGGCTCAGGAATGTGCCATTCATTCTGACTAAGGTACGTGCATCTTGTACTATCACATGCAGTTTTGTACCAACTTGTTCAAAACTCTGAATTGTTGGCTGTCCAAGGTTTGCTGAAACAAAGGAAATGAGCTTGGGTGGACTCAAAGAACTCTGTACAAAGTAAAATCCCATTTATCACACTTAACAACCTGTCTCATACGAAACCGCAGCATTGAATCAAATCCCTGAGAGCAGCAGGCTTGGTGGCACCAGCGCTAAATCCCAAGACTACAGGACTCTACGGCAGTCCTGTCCAGTGTTCGACGGGAATGCAATGGGAGCCACAGATATAAGTTTAGAGTTCCTTGTAGTCACATTAGAAAAAGTAAAAAAGAACAGGTGAAATTAATTTTAATAATATATTTTATTTAACCAAATACTGTTGACCCTCGAACAACATGGGTTTAAACTGCACAGGTCCACTGACACACAAATGTTTTTCAATAAATTTATCCCAAGTGTGCCTCCCTCTCCTGCCTACCCTTCCACCTCCTTCATCTCTTCCGCCTCTGCCGCCCTGAGACAGCAGGACCAGCCCCTCCTCTTCCCCCTTCTCCCCTCAGCCCACTCAACACGGAGACACTGAGAACAGAGACCTTTACAATGATCCACTTCCACTTAATGAGTAGTAAACATATTTTCTCTTCCTTGTGATTTTCTTAATAACACTTTCTTTCCTCTAGCTTACTCTACTGTAGGAATACAG
Organism: Avahi laniger; assembly: GCA_963575035.1. Classification (NCBI taxonomy): domain Eukaryota; kingdom Metazoa; phylum Chordata; class Mammalia; order Primates; family Indriidae; genus Avahi; species Avahi laniger. The sequence goes on from CAUYSK010065893.1 coordinate 8,078, forward strand.
TATATAATACGTGTAACATACAAAATATATGTTAATCGACTGTTATCAGTATGGCTTCCTGTCAACAGTAGGCTATTAGCAGTCAGGTTTTTGGGGAGTCAAAAGTTATACCTGGATTTTTGACTGCACAGGAGGTTGGCACCCCTAATCCCAGCATTGTTCAAGGCTCAGCTGTCTACATCTGGAATATTATCACTTTCATATGGAATTAGCGTTTTTCAAGATGTAGTGTATATTTCAGACATGTTGCAGTAGCCACATTTCAGCTGGTCAATAGCCATGTGTGGTCAGCGGCTGCTGCATCGAACATGCAGAAGTATAAGGGTCCACATTCTAGGTACAATAAATTCAGGGCTGTGGGCAAGCCCAGGAAATGTCCTTGGTACCGCAAGGAACTGGTTTTAACCACTGGGTCTCTATAATGGCTCAATTATTTCATGTGCTTTGGTTGAATGACAGTAAAACAAACACCAGTTCTGTGCAAGTCACAGGGCAAAGTGTGTGTGTATGTGTGTGTGGACATAAATATGCAAAATATTTTCTACCTTGTACCAACCATGGATGTGAAGTGGCTTATAAAAAACTCAAGAACTAAAAGGAAATCGTAAGGATGTCGTCAACTGCGGGATGAATGAAGATCAGTGGTCCTGCAGAGTCACTGGAGGTGACCGTCAATGTGTCTATACTCCAGCCCAGCGCCTTACGAGACACACTGGTAGAAGCACTGGCGGGGTTTGCCTGTGGGGAGGCAGCTACACTTACCTGGGGAAAGGCCCCCTATTTCGACCCTTGAAGTAGGTACTAAAGGAGTATGGATGGCGGATTATCCATCGACCCCTCCTCCCCACCCCTACCTGAGAAACTGTTCTCTCTTCCTGGGCGGTTGTCACAGAGGTACATATAGAAACCTAACAATACAACACTTCCGTTCTAATCAGTGTGCCTTACAAAAGGAGTTAATTTCACTCTTCCCGATGTGCCACATGTCCGCATGTAAAATACCTAGCTCAGAACCACAGTCCTGAGATGAGAATTGAAATCTGCCGCTGGACGTGAGTTCTCTGCATTCCCTCACTAGGTCCCGGGTTGGCTTACTGGGGCGAAGGCTCAGGGGGAACGCAGTCCACGATTCCAAGAGCAGCTGGCAGGCGGCAGGCTGAGAGCAGGGCAGGTGCCGGCACATCACGGGATTAAATCTTGGCCAAGTGATCGGAAAAGGTCAGCGCGCCTAATCATGGGCTCAGAGGGAAACTGGACTTTCCCCGTGGGTCTGTGACCGCCTGTGAAAAACCTAAACTGGAATCTTTGGTCTGATCATGGGACAGAAAGTTCAGGATATATGACATACATAAAGAAAAGCTGAAACCCCAGCCTTGGTGGAGTTCCTGCTCCTACCACCCCACGCACATTCAGCTGGTTACCGGTGGGGTCTGGGGACAGACTGGTGGAGAAAGTGACTTGATGACACTGTTCTCAGCTCCAAAGCTCACATGCTCTGAACCTCCTGCCATATGTGGGCCGTGTGAAGGGGGCTGTGGTACTTAGCAGCATAAGAGAAAGAAAATGTGTTCATGGATAAATATTTTTTATCTAATGGCCTCTAAGGGTCACAAGGTCACGAGAATTTTCAGAAGTTTATAACAACAAGAATAAAGGTATTACAAACTGAGCTACTTACTCTCCAGGTAAGGCGTAAACTCCGGGGAGTTCTGATAGGGAGGTTCCCCCGCAGACCCTACGGCATCTACGTTCCTTGCAGGGTAGGAAAGGACCCGCGCCAGGTACGTCTGCTTCACGTCCTGCACGATCTCATCAGTGAGGTCACATTCTGTGTCTGTTGTGTAGAAGCATTTGTTTTTCCAATTTCCAAATTTAGAACTAAAGAAAGGAAAAAAAGGAAGAAAAAGAAATGGAACATCATGATTTGCACCCCATAGGACAGACTGATTTCTGGCTGTGGTCTGTGCTGACAAGAGCTCCGCAACCAGCCCCAAAAAGGCGTTTGCTGTGCTGAGCACTCGAGACGCCTTTTGAGTCCTCACAGCACGCTGGGGATGGGGGCTTTCTAATTAGCCCTGTTTTTACAACAAGTAAGGCAACCGAGGCCAGGGGTGGTGGCTCGCACCTGTAATCCTAGCGCTCTAGCTACTCGGGAGGCCAAGGCGGGAAGATCACTTGAGCTCAGGAGTTCGAGACCAGCCTGAGCAAGAGCGAGACCTCATCTCTGCTGAAAATAGAAAAAGTAGCTGGGTGTGTGGTGGTGCTCGCCTGTAGTCCCGGCTACTCAGGAGGCTGAGGCAGGAGGATCGCTTGAGCCCAGGAGTTGAAGGTTGCAGCGAGCTATGATGATGCTACTGCACTCTCCCCAGGGTGACAGAGTGGGACTCTGTCTCAAAAATAAATGAAGAAGTAAATAAATAAGGCAACCAAGAAAAAGTGAGATTGGGTGACTAGCTCAAAATCACACAGCTGATCTCCATCAAGATCATTATATCTACTTATTATATCATATTACATCATTTATTACATCACATCCTGTATTCTAAGAATACAGTCTAGGTAGTAACAAAGTCTGTATAATAACATATTATATATATTATAGTCTATCATGACCATTATTAGTGTGGTTATATTAATCATTTATTGACTCTACTATAGGCCAGGTACTGTACTGGGCCCTTTAGACATGTTTCTTCACTTGATACAATCATTCTCAGAAGGTATTGGATTTGTTTTACACATAAGGACGGTGAAGCTCAGAAGCACTAAGTAACTTGACCAAGGTAACACGGCTAATGAGAGGCAGAGCTGGGTCTGTTCGCTTCACCATTCCACGTGCCTCCCTCACTTCTGCAAGATGTGACTGCATCTCACAAAGGTTACGGAATTATAATACAGGCAGCATCTGTCTAGCAAAGGCTGAGGCCAAAAGGTCAAAGACAGATCTTTCTTTGGAAAGACATCATTGAAAAAGAAATAATCAAAGGAACTTCTACCAGAAATGAAATTCTTCTAAGGGACCAAAACAATGCATAGGTCAGGTGTCACCGCAACTTGAACCATGAACTTCTATTCTCTGGAAAGTGACGATTATGCTGCTCTTTGTTTCCACATCTTCGACTGTCACAGCACAACCCCACTTGCTCTGGGCTCACCGGATCTCCTTACTGCGCGCTTCTCTCTCCCTCCCCTGGCCCCCAGCACAGGTACCTCCAGAACACGCTCCATGCACAGGCTGCTTTGTACCAGGGTCTGCACTCTGCGCTCCCCTACCTACAACAGCAGGGCTTTAGGGCCTTGCTGAGTCTTAGTTTGCATTTACAGGTTGAATTAATACATCACTGGGGGTAAGCAAGTCACCATATGAATTCAATTGTCTAAATCCATACATAACAGCCATTAATATGTATTATTTAAAAATTTGAACTAAATAACAAGGCTGATTTGGGTAAACACGTTCTTTATCCTAAAATGCACAAACTAAGATTGATTGAAATATTTTGGCTTCTTATATTTCAATTTTTAATTCTAATAAATGTGGAGAGCTTATTTTGGTCCAGAATGACCAAAATACATTTTTATTATATCATTTCCATGTCAAAAGTAAATGAGAACATGACGATTCCTTTCCATCGCTATGGCAAACAGGTGTTCGCACACCAGGAGAGACTCTGTTGGCCTCTGCAGCTGTGTACCATCTGACAGATACAGGATTTGGTTCCTCCAGCTCACAAGCAGGGACCATGTACTCCAGGGCAAAATTTAGCACAAGGGTCTATACAGTATCGCTGTAAGTAATAAATCGTGGAAACAGGTAACGAAGGGGCAATTCTGTATAAATTCTTCAGCAGGCCATTAGCAGCATTAACACTTTAAAACCCTTCGAGATTCCTCTAGGCATTTCCAAACCCCCTGATTTGGAAATAATAAAAGTCCTTCCTGAGTTATGAAAAAATTCCAACGGAATACAAATTGTCATTAATTTAGTTGCAGGTTGTTTTCTAGAAGCTTTGTAAATTCAGCTTTAGAATTTAGAACATTCTCATGGAATGAATATTACTGGTGATGGTTTGGTGCTAAGGTCTGAGCCAATAACATTTCCTAACCACCACTGAAAACTTTTTGCGAAGGGTAAGATGCAGCCAGAGCTCCAGGTGGGGGCTTCAGCACAGCAGTGATGCCTGTGGCTAGAGCCCGGCTTCAGTAGCCAGGGCGCGGGCTGGAGAAGAAGGCAGCCCTTCAGAGGCTTCCTCGAGGGAAGGAAAACAGGCAGGGAAGGAGTCCTACTGGAGATGCAGTGGGCAAGGCTCTCCTCCCTTCTCCTAGCTTTGGGGCCTCCCATCACACTGCGGCAGAGCCATCTGAGGAGGTGGTGGTGTGGTGTACTGGGGAGATCCCGGTTCCAGAGCCGGCATGGGCGCTCAGCATCAGAGCAGTCAGGAATAAACCCCTTCCTTCCCAGGGCAATAGTTTCCTGGTCTGTAAAATGACTGCTCTAGCCCTTTTAACCAGGAATCCCATTTACCCCTGGGGCAGGCAGGTGAAGAGTGCAGGTCTCAGGCAAGGCTGATGGAACTGCTCCCAGGCCCTCCAGCACAGCAGCAAGAGTGTGGGGAGATTGCCCTTGTCCGCAGGAGCACCCCGAGTCTGCGGGCACCCCCAAGCTGTAGCCCTGTGAGTCTGGTGTTTACAGATCAGGGGCTGTGCTCATTTAAATAATGGCAGCCTTATAAAGTCCAAGAACTTAGAGTTAACAAAGGCTTATGTTTACAAATCAGGTAAATCATAAATATAGTCCCACATGTCTCTCAAACATAAGACTGAATATATTTGGACGTAAGCATTCCTCCCCAAATCTAATTTTCACTATCCAGAAGGAAAGTGGTTCCTAAGGTAAACTTCAGGTCTGTATCAGAGAAATTACTTACTAATTCTCAATCAGAGGAATCTGAATCGACAAGTTTGACCATAATTGCAGTCATTATCTCAGGTTATGACATTCCTTTCTCTCTCTCTCTCTCCAAATATATATACATATATACACACACGCGCGTGCGTGCACGCGCGCGCGTGCACACACACACACACACACACACACACACACACACACACTTGAGCGTACAGATTCTCCTCCCTGTTGGTTTGGCAATAGTCATGAAGTTCATTTTGAAAAACAAGAACATCTGCCTAAAGGACCCACCCCATAACTAGAACAATTCAGAAACCAAACACTTGCCAAGAATATGGTGAAAACCATCAAGGAAGACATAACTTTTAGATTGAATGTGATGAATTACTCGCTCCCGGGGAGAGCTGTCGATCAGAGATGAGACCCAGTGAGCAGAGCAGCCCAGACAGTGGAGGGTGCGGATGGCGAAGTATTTCTTCGCGGTTCAGTGACTCACGGATTTGGCCTTCTCCACCAAGATCATGTGTGCTTCCAAATTTTGATTTACAGAGTCCAAAGATTAATGAATCAAACATTGCTTAAGGGCAATGTATACATCAGAATTCCTCCCCACCTTTTCCCTAACTTATTAGACATGGCTCATGGTCTAGACGGCAAAGGAAGAAGACATCTGTGCTTAGATGAGATTAATCTATCATCGATCCAGATGCATACTTCAGGGCCTACTCAAGAAGGTTCACCTCTCCACAGCTTATATTAAGCTTATGAATATTCTCATCATTTCCAAAAACAATTTAAACATTCTATCACTTTAAGACCCAGAAATGTTGCAGACTTGATAGAGTGTAACACTGGCCAGCATCTTACCATAAATGCCCTCTTATTTGCTTTCTGTTAAATAATCTCATGCAGTAATCAGCTTTAAAGACATTTGTGGGCCGGGCGCGGTGGCTCACGCCTATAATCTTAACACTCTGAGAGGCAGAGGTGGGAGGATCGCTTGAACTCAGGAGTTCAAGACCAGCCTGAGCAAGAACGAGACCCCGTCTCAGGCATCATGGCACACTCTTGCAGTCCCAGCTACTCAGGAGGCTGAGGCAAGGGGATTGCTTGGGCCCAGGAGTTTGAGGTTGCAGTGAGCTACGATGACGCCACTGCACTCTACCCAGGGTGATAGAGCAAGACTCTGTCTCAAAAAAAATTAAAAAAAGACTTTTGTGTTCAGCATAGGAGAGGAGAAACATCAAAAACCTTAATTTTATTTTTTTGTACCTAGCTTACCTTATCTGAACAGTGTAGACCTGATCGATGGGTTTGGGTTCCCACTCCAAAATTGTCTTGAAATTAGTTGATTTCCAAGTTAAATTATATGCTTCCACTACATCTGTAGTAGCTTTAAACAACAGAGAAACACCTATCATTATGTGCACTTCTCAGCATATGACTTTGGGTTGGCAATATAAAACACCTTTCCACCCTCCCATGACCATAAACTTCACATTTTGTTTTTAACCACGAAAGCTTCATTACTGAATTATCAAGGGACAAAATTTTCAAATTTCTTCCTAGTATTTCCTCATGGCAAGATCTACCTTATCATCCATGGAAATGAACAAGGATCTTGAAATTCTCCTTTGAAATTATTTATGGGGAAAGCCTTCTCATAACTTGACCAAGAAACAAAGCCCAGAGCCATCAATGTGCCAGCGTGTTCGGGCCCCCCTTGGGAAGTCCAAGATTCAGGTTCAACCCACCAGGGAAGGCCAAGTAAGAAGGGCTTACAATAAATTACAGAAAAAGGCAAATCCCACATGTATGAGAAGTTAGGACTACATACAAATGAAAAAAGCCAAATTTGATTCTTTCCATTTTTATCTGAAATGTCTCTATACTGAAACTTCCATAGAGACCAAGGTGGCTGTGCGGCCGGTCACACCATCGGCTGTATTCGATCAGCATGCTTTATCATTAAGGCCTGCTTTGTCGACAGGCAGCAGGGCCCCGGCTCTGCACAGCCCCAGACACCGAACAGGCACATGGGGCATGCACAATGCCGTACCTACTCCAATCCAAGCAACATTTGGCAAAAGGACTGCCCGCACTCAAATCTAAAACACGGACATCCAAGAAAAGACCAAGGCTGCTCTTCAGTAAGGGAAGATGCACATATAACGAAAGATGATATTCAGACCTTTGCACGCTGACCTGTGCAGATGCGGATCGACGTCCCATCGCCTTCAAGGTCGCGATTCCCCGGGAAACTTTCCCCAAGGTTAAAGAGGGAGCCAAAACCCGCTTATGCAACAACAATGGACGCCCAGAGCAAACACCTCTAGCAAAAGGGGCAGCCGGGTCTGGGGCGCCAACTACTCCGTGCGACTCCCGCCGGCGCGCCTCGGGGCCCAGGTTCATTCAAACGCGGCTCGGTGAGCGCAGCCGAGTCCTGCAGACGCGGGGGACACCATGGGGCACTCCGG
>CAUYSK010065903.1:0-16779 GCA_963575035.1 Avahi laniger
CAAACTACTTAGCACTGAAAAATAATAAACACCGCTACAAATATTAATGATGAATCATTCAAACATAATATTGTACAGAACAAGCCTTATATAAAAGAGTACATGTTGCATGATACCATTTATATGAAACCTAAAACTAAGTATTAATGGAATCAATCTATAATTATTATTTAAGGGGGATTAATTGCTAAGGGACAGCACTGTGGGGGCTGCTGGGATGCTGGTAATATTCTATTATTTGACTCAATGGTGGTCACACAGGTATGTTTGCTTTGTGAAAATCCATTGAACTGTATACTTATGATTTGTGTGGTTTTCTGTATGTATACTACACTTCAATTAATAACAAATGGTGGTAGTTTTGGTGAGAGTAATGGCAGTCACTTTCATTCTCCCATAGCTAATAAAGTCCCTTTGGACATTGGTTGCATTTGGCTTTCAAGGAATGCAAATAATTAATCAGGAGAGAGAAGATCACAAATTAATTAAAGTAATAGGAGTTTGGGCAGGGGCTGTGTGTCTGCAGGCCTACCTAAAAGGCTACTCAGTAGCTCTGTACATCTTTGAAGAAATGTGCAGAATCGAGGCTGCTTAAGGACAAGCAAACTGTCCCACCAATTCTCTCCTCCTCTTGTTGTTCAGCACGCCTGGGAATAGTTGGTGTAGCAAAAGGCAAGACTCAAATACACCAGATATTAATAATGGTGCTACTATAGAATTCATAAATAAATAATAAATCATGCTATGTCCAGTCTTCTTTTCCAGAGAAAGACTTAAACTAATTTTATCCCCCTCTGTTTTGTTTTTTCTTAACCACCTCCAGAGGTAAGATGTCCTAGGAGCCTATTTAAATGCCTTATTCTTCTTGATTAGAATCACTTAATGATAGACTCTGAGCTTCTTGAGAGCAGGGTCTGTTTCTTACTCAGCTGCATATCTAGATTCCCTAATCAGGCACCTGTGAAACAGTAATTACTAAACAAATGTTGTCTGTCACTGGTATGATCTAAACTCAGGATTTAAGTTAGGGCCAAGAGTACAGCATATTAGATATGGTAATGCTTCCCTTTGCTTTTTAATTTTCTTGGAAAAGGAGATAAATATAACCTGGGAACTATGCCATCACTGGGAAAAGTACATTAGGATGTGTGTGTCCTTATGTGATTTAAGCTATTGCTAAATTTTCTCAGAGATTAGAGGTGTGTCAGTGATCTGACACATATGTTTATAATCGGACTTTCCTTTTGTCTCTGGATCAGGCTGGAAATTAGCAAAAATTCCCGTATATCTCCTTATCTGATTACTGTTTTATGAGTACAGGGCATTTCCATTATGCCTCTGGATAGCTCAGTGTAAATTTAATCAATTTGGCATATTAACACGTTGAAAAGTCTCCCTGGGTCACAGGGATTGGTGCTGTGAGAGAGCTATCTTAAGGTGCTCAGTGTTATCACAAAGGTAAATGGAGTGGCCTCAATTCTATAAAAATATTCACAAAGAGAAAAGTAAAATCTATGAAGAAACAAAATATATTTGATCCATGTCGATATCTAAAATTGGAACTTAAAGTTTAAAAACGTATTTGCTTTATATACAGCTTCTAAGAATCCAGGTTCCCCAGCTCCAATCATCTGCCCATTGGACATGATGACATGGAGAACAATAGAAATTAGCTGTGCCTGTCTCTGGTACATCCAATCTCCTTCCTCAATGGTCACTCTGACCAAATGATACAGAGTTGATGATACATTTACCTGGGTAATATTCTGGTTTAAACATTTTTAAAAAGGGAACATAAAGTATTTCATCATTGCCCTGTATAACTGCACAAAACAGAAGGGGAACTAATAATATTCTGTGCTCTTATGCTATGTACATTTAATTCCACTTATCACTTTTAATCTCACTCATATACTATTTTTTACTGTTAAATAAAACCTTAGAGGTAAACCCATTGTAGACATTAGGAAAACTGAGCTGTGAGATTGAGCTTTTTTCCAATATCTGACAGCTAATTAGTAACTAAGCTGAAACCACAACTCAATTACTCTGGCCCACAATAAAGAGGTTTTCCACTAAAAGATTGTTGGGATAACTCTTTCCAAAATGTGTGGTTTTGAGGTTTAATATAAATAGTGGAGGAATAAAACTCTCACCCCACCCCAGTAAAATATTTACTTTCTAAACTGGAATATTCAATCATGCTTGTCTCATAGGTCCCTGGAACTGCAAATAATAGACTACTACTCAGATATTCCATCTCAGAAAAAATGATGAGAAAAGAAAGAGAGAAGAATGAGGTCTTTGAAGGAAGATTCAAGGATGAAGAAGAAGAGATTAAGTAGAGAAAGAGAGCACCAGGGGAGCAAAATATGTGTCAAGTCTTGGACCAAAGGAAATAGTGTTTAAAAACATTGTATTAAATATGAACCTCAATCATATATGCTTACATGGAGACTGACCTTGCTGCTGTGGTAGTTTTGAAATTCATTTATACTCTTCTGTCTAAAAGGTGGAATCTAATTCCCCTCTTCATGATTGTGGGCTGGAATCAGTGACTCATCTCTACTATACAAAATTTGGTAGAACCGATGGTTCCTGACTTCAAAGACTAGGTTCTAAAAGGCATTGTGACTTCTGAGCAAGATGGCAGACTTCCTTTCTGTCTCTTGGATCATTTGCTATAGGTTACGTTGGCTGCCATATTGTGGAGTCACTAAGGTAGCCTCGTAGACAGGACCTTGTGGCAAAGAACTAAGGCCTCTTGCCAAGAACCAACACTAACTTGCCAGGCATGTGAATGAGCCATCGTGGAAGTGGATCCTCTAGCCCCAATTAAGCATTCAGATAACTTCTGCCTTGGCCAATAATTTACTGTAACCTTATGAGAAACTTTGAACTAGAACCACCCAGCTAAGCCACTTTTGAATTCCTGACCCATAGAAACTGTGATGTAAATTTTTGTTATTTCAAGCCACTAAAGTTTGGAGAAATTTATTACACAGTGGTAGAAATAATGTAATGTAATAATGTAGATAATAATAACTAACAATGTTTTCATGTTGAAGTGAAAAGCAGTGTGATAGTACTTATAAAATACAACTTCTATTGGAATGAAGCACATGAAATTGATGTTTTTATAGATAACATATTAGTGATATATAGACATTCAGCCAACTTGCTTAATTCCTGATTTGGACTCGACTAGGATGCATTTGTCAAATATGTTTGCTATTTTCCAAATTTTCTCTTCTCCAAATCACATAGCGATGTAGTCACGACATTGACACAATGATGAAACAGTTGGAAACAAATTATTTGTGGATTATTGCTTGGTTTAGACATGTAAAAGACAATTATTAGGAAACAATTACCACTCTCTATTTCAAAAGGTATTTCTATTTTGAACTTAGAATAAATTTTTAAATGCATGACAAAATATGCTTTAAATGTCTTATACAACGCTGAGTACAAAAAGCTATTTTCCTCTGATCCTCAGAAACACTGGATAAATGTTCTTAGGACATCATGTTTTCTTTGTCTTAAAAAAAATAAGACAAACCATCCAGTCTCTAAGTATATAATTACCTTTGAGTGTTCTCCTCATTCACTCCCATTAAAATGGTTCAACGGACCCAGGCGACACAAAATTAGCTTCTTGATAATTTACTATCTTTTTTGACACAACTTTTGCCATTTCCACATTCCTGTTGTTGGTGTATGTCAAGCTGTTGAGGGAGAATTTATTTCTGTTTCTAATTTCCCTGGAGCTTTCACATGTGTGCTTGATTTAATGTGAAATGTTAACCTTTCCAGCGCCTGATCCTAACAATGTCTCGCTCGTCTTTTTCATTTCAGCTTTAATTGAAGAAAAATCTTAAATGGGAAATTATAAAAATTTCATACACTTTTATCCTGACCCCAAATGCAAGATTATGCCATTATTTCCAGGATTTTTGCCAAATTAGTTTTCTTAAGAATTTGTGGGGACATACTACATCTCAGTAACTGTTATGCAATGCTTATTTTCTTTGAAAAAAAGATCCCTACACTAAAATTCCTGATTTGCTAACAAAATTATTCTGTCACCTTATGTGTCTATTGATAATGGTGCAAGTATGGTACTTTCTTCTTCTCACGATTACATTTAGCAGAGTCTTGGTCAACATCAGTAATTATTTAAAAGCAACGAGGAACTCTTCACAAATTCAAAGTGAGAAATCATGTTCCATTTTCTATATTACCAGGGCGTGAAATTACCTGTTGAGAGAACTTCCTATCGAGAGCTCATAATGTTAACCTGTTCCTTTCTCAGGGTGATGAGATTAAAGTTGATCTTTATTTTCATTTCTGCTCATTTCTATTCCTTAAAATTAATTTTAAGAGCTAATATGTAAACAATAAATCTGAAAAATTGACACTAGAAGCAATATATAAAGTTATCCATTGGCTCAGATTTTACAGAAATCTTGAGTCTTCCTCCTCTTTTTCTTTATAGAAAGTTCAGTTTATCTCTACAACCTCTACAGAGAAATATGGGATGAAACACCTATGGCAACCTACATCAGAAAATTCTGAGCTTCCTTAACTATTGAAAACTGTATAGCTTGGACTTTCTTTGAAAATAGAATGCTACATTAGAGGACAACAAGTCTTCTGGATTTAACAAGTTTGCAGCAAATCTATCTTTCTAAACAACCAATGCATGATCTGATAGCAGTATCAACAGTGCACTTTACTGAAAATTAGAATGCTATATTAAAGCTGCTAATTTGCTCTGGCTTTTATGGAGGTATAATTTTCCATTTAAAACATAAAATTCCCTGTATAAAAACATTTGAATAATTATGAAAATGTAAGTAATTCTTTGCAAAAAGTAATTATGATGAGGGAGACTTTCCTTTGCCGGCAGTGCTTTATGCATGTGTTTGGTTCCATAAGCAAACTAATTAAAATGTTGCAAGACACACTGAAATGCTGGCATTTTAGATGGAAAACAGTTGTACTCCTGGCAAAGACTATTTCGTGTTTCTAAGGAATTTTAAAATTGTAGTTATAATAAACTATTCATTCAAGCAAATCGAAAACAAGAGCCAAAATCATGCTCTCAGCGTTGAGATCTGTAGTCACATGCCACCAAAAAGTTGTGAATTTTCTAAGTATAAAGTGGGACAAAAAACATATTTGTTTTGTTAGCAAACATTTGGGGGTGTGTGTGCATGTGCGTGTGCATGAGAGAGATGTAACTGCAGTAATTATGCAGCTAAAATAAGAAAAATAATTTGGAAGTCATCTTATTATTTTATGTTAATTGTTTCCATGATTTGGAAATGATTGGTCCAATGCTGGCAAAATAATGTTTCCACCGCAAACAAAAATGCTCTAGCATGACAGCTAATGAGATAAAAAACTCTATTATGATACCGTCTCAATAGTAGGCACTCGTCCTGAGAGCCCCGGAGGTGAAGGGCAGCTGCAGAATAATTATCAGGAATGTTTTCTGCAACAGACTGCACTTAGAACATGAAACGTCCATCCTCTTCACTGTTTGGTCAGTCAGTCATGCTTTTAGCAAGATATATTGAGGTTGTCATTTTCACTAATCACAGTGGTAGGAAGTAGACTTTTGGTGGTATATGAGTCTGTTATAGTGTTTGCCTGCATGAATTTTACAGTCCAGTCTTTTTAAAAGGCAGTGTGTTGATAAATTATGGACTCTAGGGCCAGATCACTCAGGCTTAAATCTTGGCTTATCCAATAACTGTTTGTGTGACCTTGGGCTAGTTAACTATTCTCTCCATCATGCCCATCTGTGGAATGAGAATTGCAGTCCTGTCTCATGTAGTTGCTGTGACAATTAAATGAGTATAAATGTATAATGCCTGACACTCAGAATTAAATGTATATATAAATGTATAATGCCTGGAACTCAGTATATTATGTAGTTATCTGCTATTATTTTTACCTGTACTCTAACCCAGCAATGCTATAAATATTGCCTAATTGATAACATAATATCTAAGTTTACAGAAGGTAGAGATTCAGTAAAAGTCAAAAATCACAAAAGCTTCTAGAAGGTATCTAATAGCTGTGGGTATCTGAAAGCCTTTACTATTTGTTCTGCAGGCAAAGAATAATAATACAATCTGGTCATTATCCATGTTAAACAAGATAGAAGATGTACAAACAGCAGCCGGGGGAAACAGAAAAATCATTTCTATGAGTTAGAACAAAAATAGCAGTTTGAAATTATATCATAATCTATCACAACTATCATTTACTCATTCTTACTATGGTACACATCACCAAACTCTTTAAATGCCATCCCAATCAATCTATCTTACAGACGAAGAGGCTGAGGTGGAAATGACTTAAACAACTTTTCCCAGGTTATGTGAATAGTGATGAAGATAAGACAAGAACTCAGGTCTCTCTGAAGTTAAAGTTCATGTTATTATACCTTACTGCTACCCATGTAATATTATGAGCATGTTCCCAAGTCATTAAATGTTCTTAACAAACGTATTTTCTAATGACTGCAAAGTGTTCTAGTCTATGGTTGTACCATAATTGATTTACTCCTCTCTGTCTTGTTGAATATTTATGTCATTTCTAGTCACTTAGATATTGTAAATTATTTGCAATAAAAATCTTCACATATTAATATAAATCTTAGTATGCATAGCTGACTAGTTTCTTAGTATAAATTCTAAGAAGTGGAGTCACCAGGCCAAAGGAAATATTTCTAGCCCTTAATGCAAATTGCCAAATCATCCAACAGGAATGTTACAGCAATTTGCTCTCTCTTCAGCAATTTTTGAGCTTGCTCATTTCACTGGATCCTTGCCAATCCTAAATATTACCAATATGCCTTTTCTAAAAGTTCCTTATCAACATGCCAGATTAAAAAGTCTCCTACTGATTTAATTTGTATATTTATTTCCACTAAGGTGCTTAGGGAAAAATGTATCACTTATTGAAAACAAAACATGTAGATAATACTTTAACATTCATATATGTGCCCATCCCTCAGCTTTCTCCTTGCATGCAATCTTTGCTTTTCCTTTAACAGAATTTCACACACTTCCAAGCCCAAATTTAATTGTCAGAATAATTGGGAAGTTTTTCCAACTTGTCTAGACAAACTTTGTTGCCTTCTCTAATCTGTGCACATGTCATTGTGCTACAATTTACTTCATTGTGATGAGATCGTTGGTTTCCTCTCTCTGGTCTCTTCTAGATTATGAGCTTCTCGAAAACAAACAGTCTTATGATTTGTTGGATCTGCAGGATCCAACAGGTAGTGAAAAGTCTCATAAACCCATTTAATTATAATTCCCACAAAAACACTGACTTTGGATTTTAATTTTTCATTGTTTTAGTAAATGATGTATTAATTCATCATTAATCAATAATCTATTTGATTAGCTGCTATGGAACACTTTAAAAATGAATAAAAACTTGCAGTAGAATAGCCTTGCTGTAGAAGAATTGAACCATGAAAAAATGAAATTTAAACTTTGTTGGTATTCACAATGTGATATTCCTATCAAAACTAAAACAAAGTTTCCAATGGGACACTGACAAGATTGCACACACAATGGTTCAATATTTCTCCCAAGACCATACCACAGCTGAAAAATGAGGAACAACATCTCCTTTTGGGGTAATTTCTGCCTTTTACTAATGCCAAACAAAGCATTCATCTTGTCTCCTCAATGAGGGTACCCACTACTGAGGTGCCCACTGTGGATCTGCCCCCTGACTTAGCAGTGCCTAAACTGGAGTTGGTAACTCCTTTCCAAGACCCTGCTAGGAATAATTCAGCATAAGGTCAAACCTATACAAAGTCTCTTCACATACTGACTTATTGAGACCCTTTTCAGTTCTATTACTGGTACGTGGTTTCCCTTGCTGCAGCAAGCTAAATAGACCCAACTTTGATTCCACGTTTGTTCCTGGTCATATGGTGGGCTTTGGGATTGGTTGTATCATTAAATACAATATAGACCTACATATCTTTTTTACTTCAACAGCATTCACCATCATATTGAATATATGAAAAAGGGAAATTGATAAACTGAGATTATTTTAAAATATTAACTTTGAAACCTTGTCAAAATTCTCATGTCTTTATTAGAAACAAGGAAGCAGGTGAGCTGTTTTTGAGAAAAAAAATAGTTCAGTGTTAGATTTATTTTGTTTCAACGCCACATCACTTTATCTTTCTCCTGTTCTGTGGATGGTTGGAAATGCAGAGCTCCAGTTCTTGAAGAAAAACCAGGCTGTAGAAAAGGATCTAAAATCATTTTATTGTAGTAATATCTGCTTGTTATCTTGTACTTACTATGTACATTATTATATGCCAGGCTCTTTAAAAGACATGATATATATAATTCCATTTAACACTTAAAAAATAGTCATGTGATTTAATTGCTATAATTTGTATTTAGTAAATAAGAACATTGAGTGTCAGAGATATTAGTTAATAGGCTGAAGTTCAAAAATGAACAGTAGAACTATATTCGAAAACTTGTCAGGCTGACTCCATAGATTCTGCTCTGCCTCCCAGTAATACAATGACGTTAAAGAATTTGGTGAAAATATTGACAGAAAATAGGAGGTCCTGAGATGATAGTTGATTTTGTTTCTCTTAATTTTGAAGAATTATACTCATTATTCTCACTCCATACCTGTAGATATGACAGGAAGAATAAAACCCAATTTGTTTTATCTTACATACCCTTTCAGATAGAAGCAAAAATAGTTAATACATTAAACTAACTTTACAGAAAATTTTTGTCAATAAAAACCTTAGAAAATATCTTTGCTATGTGACATTTTAATGCAGTGTATTGTCCTTCATTTTTGTTGATAAAAGCAGTAGAACCTCAGGGAAATGCTACAGCTCAGTGAACTTGACTGATGTGCATAGCTGGACATCTAAATGGCTAAAATAAAACTTGAAATGAGTATATTTGGTAATAACAGACAGAACTTAGGAGGTGCAACAAAGAAAAATGCTAAACCTATAGAACTAAATAAGCCATCTCAATTGAATGTCAGTAATTTGGCATCAGAATTCTCTACCATTCTTTTTCAAGGGTCATGCATTGCCAAAGAAAATTTTTGCTTTAATATAATATTATAAATTAATGCAAGAACTCTTCAGTGTGCATGTGTGTGTGTGTGAGAGAGAGAGAGAGCATGCAATGAATTCCTTTGCCAATTTAAGCCTATGCATTTGTAAGAATAATGGTTTCAAATATCAAAATGAAATATTAAAATACAAATAATTATAAGTAAACCAATTATATTAAAATAACATTTTCAAAATATTTTTCAAATGTGATATGGCAATATTTGTTCTTATTTATTAACACATAAAATAAATTTTTTGGCAGGTCTAATAACAACTGTTACTTCAAGATGGTGATAAGTATAAATAATAAAGATATCTGTAACAAGAAGAGATTTCTATGACATTGAGTGATAAGAAAGTCACAGAAATTGTTAGTAGTACTGTGCCTGTTGTCTAAGTTAATATTTGAGAGAAATGCTAAATTTTTCCTAGAGGTGCTAAACATAAAGATGTAATTTTTTTCTCCATCTAATTTCTCACAGATACACCAGATAGGAACATCAATAAAAAACCACTGCATTCTATTCACAGACCCAAGTTAACATGCTATATTAGCATGTTTCCACTTTATAATATTATTTGCCACTTACTTGAAAAAGTAAAGTAAGTTAAATGGTCTTACAGAAATTTCAAGAAAACAAAACCTTAACGCTTGAGAGAAAAGGTCAGAGAGAAATTAACTATGATATGCAAACACAAAGAGCACTTATACATATGGAAACTAATTTAATCACATTTGGAAATGAAATAATTGAATTACATAGTTGACAAATCATTTTTCGTTGATCTTTAGAGTCTAGTTTAAGCCCAAAGAAGCTAATATTATTTTTGGTTATCATTAAAATTTTACAAAATGTTGCTAAGAACATATTATTTTGTTTTATTTTCCCTTTGCCAGCCAGAGTTGCATTTTTCTCTGCCTTTCTCTCCACCTCTTTCCTTCTCACCTCCACTCCTTATTACTGTTTCTTCTGTACAGATCATTACACTTACAGAAAATTTTTAGATTAACAAAATCACAGATTTTTTTAATGCTATTCCTTTAATGGTCTTATTAAATAAAGGATGAGGTTTACATAACATTAGTTTAATCTTCTAAGACACCAAAAATTAGGTTTGTGGTTTGGAAACAAATCCTATTGTCATTAATGGACGATATTAACAGAATAAGGTATTGGTTAATTATTAGACAGAGAAGAAATAAATTCATCATTTTTTTCCTAACCAAAAAATGTACAGATCTGCCAATCATCCTTACTCTTAAATAAAATAGATATATTTATAACTAAAGTCAAGATGACATTTAAAAATTTTAAAGAGTTTATCATCCTTGGAAAAGAAAATTACACCTTCCATGATAAATTCTTTTGAATGAGAAATGGTTTTTTAAACTGTTATATGTAAAATGAATTCTGAACAAATAGGACTATACTCCTATGAACTAAAACATCTTTGGGAAATAAATGTGTGACAGTGAGTGCCCACTCATTGAATTAATTGCAGGCCGGGCGCGATGGCTCACGCCTGTAATCCTAGCTCTCTGGGAGGCCGAGGCGGTTGGACTGTTTGAGCTCAGGAGTTCGAAACCAGCCTGAGCAAGAGTGAGACCCCGTCTCTACTAAAATTAGAAAGAAATTAGCTGGACACCTAAAAATATATATATAAAATATTAGCTGGGCATGGTGGCACATGCCTGTAGTCCCAGCTACTCTGGAGGCTGAGGCAGTAGGATTGCTTGAGCCCAGGAGTTTGAGGTTGCTGTGAGCTAGGCTGACGCCACGGCACTCCAGCCCAGGCAACGCAGTGAGACTCTGTCTCATAAAAAAACAAAACAAAAAAAAAAACTAATTGCTACTGAAAGGACAGATTATTCTATTGAAATATGAGTTTCAGAAGAGAGCTTCAAAATGGCTGACTAGAGCCATCTGACACTCATCTCCTCCACAGGGAAGGACCAAAACAGAGAGTAGTTAATCACAATTTGAATCGAGTGTCTAAGAGAGAACACTGGAATTTAGCAGGGAAATGGCAGGGAATCTCTGAGGCAAAGAAGGAGAGGGAAGTGATGTAGAAGCCAGCCCATTTGGGATCAGTATGGAGTCAGGAGAAATGCCCCATTTCAGGGAAAAGGTAAGCAAGAGATTCCCAGCGGATCACATTCCCACAGCAGACTTCTGCCATCCTAGCCATGGGAAAGCCCATTAGATCTCATGGGTTTAAAAGATGTAGACTAGCTGAATGAATAAAACAAAATGACCGGCTGGGCGCGGTGGCTCACGCCTGTAATCCTGGCACTCTGGGAGGCTGAGGCGGGTGGATTGTTTGAGCTCAGAAGTTCGAGATCAGCCTGAGCAAGAGTGAGACCCCGTCTCTACCAAAAATAGAAAGAAATTCACTGGACAGCTAAAAATATATAGAAAAAAATTAGCTGGGCATGGTGGTGTATGCCTGTAGTCCCAGCTACTTGGGAGGCTGAGGCAGTAGGATCGCTTGAGCCCAGGAGTTTGAGGTTGCTGTGAGCGAGGCTGATGCCACAGCATTCTAGCCAGGGCAACATAGTGAGACTCTGTCTCAAAAAAAAAAAAAAAAAGCAAAAAAAACAAAATGACCCAACTTTATGCTGCCTACAAAAAGGTCACATCACCCATAAAGATACACATAGACTGAAAGTGAAGGGGTAGAAAAAGACATTCCATGCAAACAGAAACCAAAAGTGAGCAGGAGTAGCCATACTTATATTAGATAAAAGAGAATTTAAGTCGCAAACAGTAAAAAGAGACAAAGTCACTATATAATGATAAAGGATCAATTCAGCAAGTGGATATAATAATTATGGAGAACCCACATTTATAAAGCAAATATTATTGGATCTAACAAGAGAAATAAACTTCAATAAAATAATAGTTGGGAACTTCAACTCTCCACTTTCAGCATTAGACATTACCTAGACAGAAAATTAACAAAGAAACATCAGATTTAAACTGCACATTAGAGAAAATGCATCTAACAAACATTTACTGAACATTTCATCCAACAGCTGCAGAATACACATTCTTCTCATTAGCACCTGGAATATTCTCCAGGATAAACAATATGTTAGGCCACAAAACAAGTCTCAACAAATTTTTAAAAATCAAAATCATGTCCAGTATCTTCTCAAACCACAATGGAATAAAACTAGAAATGAATAACAAACTTTTGAAATTGTGTAAATATGTTAAAATTAAACAAGTTCCTGAATGACCATTGAATCAATGAAGAAATTTAAAAGGAAATAAAAACTTTCTTGAAAAAACTGAAAATGGAAACACAACATAACAAACTTATGGGATACAGCAAAACAGTGCTAAAAGGAAAGTTCATAGCAATAAATACCTACATTAAAAAGTAGAAAGATTTCTAAATAAACAATCTAATGATGTACCTCCAGGAACTAGAAAAGCAAGAACACAAACCAAACACCCAAAATTAGAAGAAGGAATGAAATAATAAAGTTCAGAAAAGAACTAAACAAAACAGAGGCCAAAACAATACAAAGAATTAATGAAACAGTTGGAGTTTTTTTTTTTGAAAAGATAAACAAAATTGATAAACTGCTAGCTAGACTATCCAAGAAATAGAGAAGACCTAAATAAACAAAATCAGAAATGAACAAGGAGACATTACAACTGAAATCACAGAAATACAAAAGATTATCTGAGACCATTATGAGCAACTATACACTGACGAATTGGAAAACCTAGAGGAAATGAATAAATTCCTGAACACATACAACCTACCAGGATTGAATCAGGAAGAAATAGAAAACCTGAACAGAACAATAATGAATAATGAAATTGAATCAGTAATAAAAAGTCTCCCAACCAAAACAGCCCAGGACTGGATGGCTTCACTGCCAAATTCTACCAAACTTCTAAAGAAGAATTAATACCAATTTTTCTCAAACTATTCCAAAAAATTAAAGAAGAGGTGATGTTTCCTCATTCATTATTCAAGGTCGACATTTTCTTGATGCCAAAATCAGATAAGAACACAATAAAAAAAAGAAAGCTGCCTGCCAATATCCCTGATAAACATTGATGCAAAAATCTTCAAAAAATACTAGCAAACTGAATACAACAATCCATTGGAAAAAAAAATACTACATCAATATCAAGTAAGATTTATCACAGTGTTGCAAGGATGAGTCAATATATGCAAACAAATAAATGTAATATATCACATTAACAGAACCAAGAACAAAAACCCTATGATCATTTCAGTAGATGCTGAAAAAGAAGTTGATAAAATTCTACATTCCTTCATGATAAAAACCTCTCAACAAATTAGGCATAAAAAATATGCTATGGTATAATAAAAGCCATATAGGAAAAAACCCCAGCTATCATACTGAATGGGGAAAAGCTAGAAGCCTGTACTCTAAGATCAGAAACAAGATGCTCACTTTTACCACTCTTATTCAAAATTGTACTGGTAGTCTTAACCAAAGCAATCAGGCTAGAGAAAGAAATAAAAGGCATCCAAATTGGAAAAGAGAAAATTAAATTGTCCCTTTTTGCAGATGACATAATCTTATATACAGAGAGATGTAAAGACTTCATCAAAAAACTCTTAGAAGTGATAAACGAGTTCCATGAAGTTGCAGGATACAAAATCAGCATACAAAAATATTGCAATTTTTTACTCATATGTGGGAGCTAAAAAATTTGATCTCATGGATGTAGAGTAGAATGATAATTACCAGAGGCTGGGAAAGGTGGTAGGCAGGCATGAAGAGAGGTTTTTTTTATCAGTCAGACAGAAAGAACAAGTTACATTGTTTGATACCACAGAAGGGTGACTATAGTTAACAATATATTATATATTTTGAAATAGCTGGAAGAAATGATTTAAAATGTTTCCAAAACAAAAAAATTATAAATGTTCTAGGTGATGGATATGCTAAGTACCCTAATTTGATAATTATATGTTGTACACATGTAGCAAAATATCACATGTACCCCGCAAATATGTACAATTATTATAAGTCAATAAAAAATTTAAAATATGAGTTTCAGCAAGTGTAATTAAATATTCACCTCATTTATCAGTGCTCTATAAGCCCCCCTTTGAAAATGAAACATAATGAAGGAAGGACCCATTAAACAATTTTTAAAATACTAAATGTGAAATACAAAGTGCTACCATTTCACTGAAAATTCCCGTTCCTTTTCTCCCACAGATATTAGTAGAAATGTGAATGAGTTTTAGAGTATTTAAAAGCAGCAGAAGAAACATATATTAAGGTCAATATTTCAGAGTCTGTTTCTATCTCTGAAGACAGATTATTCACAGATATTTTTATTAGCTTCTCCCACCTCTCTCTTTTTATCTCATATGTGTCTTTTTAAGCTTTGATTGTAAATGTAAAGGGAAAGAATAATAGCTTTATGTGTTTAAATACAGCCCAAGGGACTCACCTTCTGGTTCTAATTTCACATGAAGATCTGGGCTTAGATCATTCTTCAATCTTTATATAAATTTTTAAAAGCAGAGGCCAAATGAACACATTTTAGATAAATGTATGTACAGCTTAACTTTTTGAGAAAAGGAGAGTAAGAAACTTTTCCTAGTGAATCTGTGATAAGACAAAATGTCATCCTTGTTGATAACCATTACAAAAACTCAATGGCAAATGGTTTTGGGATTTCTCAGTTGAATGACAATCTGTGTCTGTGTTTAAAAATGGTTTTCACCTACTGAAATGCTTGTAAAATTAGAAATATTCATGACACACTATTTCAAATTTATAACTCTTAGAAAATACAGGTGATTCAATAGATGATTTTTGAAGTGATCTTTTACGATTATATACAAAGACTTTGAGATAATTATCACTTTTTGATTATAGTAACAAATGGAGACTAGGAATAGACATAAAAGATAAAAAGGTGATTTACAGAAAATGGGCAATAAAGTATCAATAAGAATTAAAAAGGTAATTATAGAATGGAGAGAGAGTGGAAAGAAATTGCAAAATAAAATAGAAGAGACATTAAGAAATAATGTCTTTATTTTTGTCAATATAGAAAACTAGATTTGCTGAAAAAATTATTTTTGGTAAAAACATTAAAAAATTGGATACAATGTAATAAACATCTCTTAAAATATATAAATGAGCTTGTAAAAAATAATACCAAAAACAAAGAGGGAAATCAAGGGGAAAAAAGAATGAAAAGCAGAAACTGATGCAAAACTAATAGATGTCAGAAAACCAAGAGGATTGAGTGTTAAAAGTTTCTCAAGGTAAATATCAAGGCCTTAGACCTTTGTAAAGTATGAAGTTGTTTACATTGTCACATTAACACAGAGTTAGATTCAATTTTCTAAAATACTCATAATTAGTAATATTTTAAAAGATAAACATATTTTTAAAAAACTATACCAAAAGATATATTCAGAGAAGTTTCAATCTCATCCGTATCCCTTTTATCCTCTTTTCCCCCACACCTATTGGTAACCGTAGTCCTTAGTTTTTCATGCATCTTTCCCATATTTCCTTTTTCAAAAATAAGCAATGCTTTACTACATTTTGATTTTTTTTTTTGCATAATATATTCTGGACATCAACCTATAGGAGTTCACAGAGATCTTCATTCTTTCTAACATCTGAACAATAGTTTTTTGAGTCTACTATAGTTAATTCAAATCAGGCTGTTACAGACATTTATTTAGGTTGGTTCCAAAATTTGCTCTTACAAATAACTCTGCATGAATAAACTCATTTATACATTGTTTGGCATGTGTGGAGGTATATATTCAGGATATATAGTTATAAATGTCATTCGTTGCTGGTTTAATGGGAAATGCTTATGTAATTTTGAAAAATTTTGCCAAATTACTCCCCAGAAGGGTTATACATGCCTATTAGCAATATATGAAAGTATTTTCTCACAATTTCATCAGCAGAGTGTACAACATAGCTTTTTAATCATTGCCAATCTGATAGGTAAGAAATGATATTTCAGTACAGTTTTAGTTTATATTTTAAAAAATTATGAGTAACATTAATAATCATCACTTGTACAAGAGCCATTTGTATATGTTTTATCTGAAACTGCCTGTAGACATGACATCTATATTTCTCCTGGTTCATTATTTTTTATTTTTTGTAGTTTTCTGTTTGTTCATATGAAAAGTTTCTTTTTATAATTTTTAGTAGTCAAATTTATCAATATTTTCATCACCTCTGAATTTTGAGTCTATTTAGAATTCCTTATATCCACACATAAATGAGCTGAGCCATCTTTTCTTCTAGAGCTTGTATAATTTATCTCTTTGTATTTGAATACCTGATGCATCTGGACTTATTCTAGTATTTGTTAGAAAGTAAGACAAAATTTTATTTTTGAAATGATAACTTAGTTAACCCATATTTGTTTGTTTGTTTGTTTGTTTGTTTATTTATGAGACAGAGTCTCACTGTGTTACCCGGGCTAGAGTGCCGTGACGTCATTCTAGCTCACAGCAACCTCAAACTCCTGGGCTCAAGCGATCCTACTGCCTCAGCCTCCCTGGAGCCTCACGCTCTTAAGCATTGTACTTTCCGGATTTTTTTTTAAAGATGTCTTTGAACCCTAATACTGACACCCATTGTG
>CAUYSK010065906.1:0-68815 GCA_963575035.1 Avahi laniger
CTGGTGGGACTGCAAACTAGTGCAACCTTTGTGGAAAGCAATATGGAGATACCTTAAAGAGATACAAGTAGAAGTACCATTCGATCCAGCAATCCCATTACTGGGCATCTACCCAAAAGAGCAAATGATACTGTATAAGAAAGACACCTGCACCCGAATGTTTATAGCAGCACAGTTCACAATTGCAAAGATGTGGAAACAACCCAAGTGTCCATTAATACATGAGTGGATTAATAAACTGTGGTATATGTATACCATGGAGTACTATTCAGCTTTAAGAAACAATGGAGATAGAGCACCTCTTGTATACTCCTGGATAGAGCTGGAACGCGTTCTACGAAATGACCTATCCCAAGAATGGAAAGACAAGCACCACATGTACTCACCATCAAATTGGTATTAACTGATCAACACATAAGTGCACATGTAAGAATAACATCTATTGGACGTTGGGCAGGGGGGAGGGGGGAAGGAGGAGGAGGGAGGATGGGACAGGTATATACATACACAAAGAGTGCAATGTGCACCACCCAAAGAGTGGACATATTTGAAACTTGGACTTGGTGGGGGGGGCAAGGGCAACATACGTAACCTAAACATCTGTACCCCCATAATATGCTGAAATTAAAAAAAAAAACCTCACAGACTAGCACAATGCCAAGCACTTAGTAGACGATAAATATTTCTTAAACAAAATATTCTCAATCATGAATCTGTCTCATATATACAAAGCATGGGGTGATGTTGTCAGCTGTGACTAGATAAGAAAGATGTGATAGAGAGATACAGATTTATAGAGGAGAGGGAACATGCAGGGATTGTGAGGGCGTTTCAATGAATGGGCAATTTATCAGCACCTGAATCCCTTTCCTGTTGGATAGAGACCTATTCTATACAGAAAATGGTCCTTCCAATTTTCAGTTAAGGCAATTGAAAGAAATACACATTTAAGATAACATCTCCCAAGAGATTTTAGGATCAATTCTATGACACAAATTTATCCAAACATGTAGAAAATAAGCCAGGCAAAAACTGCTCACCTCTAAAAGTGGGTAAAAATACATCCTGGACATATAGAAAAGAAGAGGAACTTTATTCATTTTATTATAAGTCTACTTTTACAGACCATGATTGGCTGATAAAACATATTTCCTGATTAAATCTTGTAATTATTTGCATTTATGCTTGCAAATAATAGCAAGAACAGCAAACGACATTATTTGCAATGGCCCAAGCACATTAGATAATTCAGTGTCAAAATCCTATTATTTAACTGACACAATCTGAACAAGGTATGTTAGTATAAAGTCCAAATATTTTCTTTTAACTAAAAAGGATAATGGCTGCTATATTCAAGTTCAAATTTCCAAAATGCTCAGGGAGTTGCACAAGCTCTCAGAGTCTTGATTACTAAATCAAAACAAGGTTCACACTCATGGTCTTTCACTGGGCACAGGTTGAACCTTCCTCTTAAACACCCTTCCCAGTTTAGCAAGACCCTGTCACACTCTCCAGATGTACCAGATGGCAGGAGTGCATGGATTGCCCTCCCCATCTAGCCTTAAAACACAGAGATTTCTGCTTTCTTGATATTTTAACATTTTATTTAAATAATTTCAGTCATTGAAAATTGCCAAAATATTACAAAGAATGGTATAATACCCAGATTCTGCAAATGTTGACAATTTGTCAGAATTGCTTCTCTCTCTCTGTACATATATATATATAATTGTATACACCTATATGCACATATATATTAACACATTATGTATATATACATTTTTAATAAATATTTGAAACTAAGTTACAGACACGCTTTCCTTTTACCCATAATTACTTTGAAGTATATTTTTCCAAAGACAAGGACATTCTTTTACATAATCACAGTACAGATTATCAAAATCAGGAAACTATCATTGATACGATATTATCCTTTAACATAATACTTATTTAAATTCAGCTATTTTTCCCACTAATGTTCTTTATAGTAAAAGGGAAAAAATCCGGTTCAAGAGCAGACATTGTACTTACATCATATCTCCTTAGACTACTTTAATCCTTCATGAACTTAACATTTTTCATGAGTACAGGTCAGTCATTTTGCAGAATGTCTCTTAATTTGAGCTTGTCTGATGTTCCCTTGTGATTGGATTTTGACTGTGTGTTTTTGGCAGGAAGACCACAGAATCCATGTTATTTCCTTCTCAGCGCATCAAAGCAGGAGGCACATGATGTGTACTTGTCCCATTACTGGTGATGTTAACTTGATTACTTCCTTTAGGTTTTGTCTGCCAGGTTTTTCCACAAAGTTGCTGCTTTTATCCCTTGGAATTAACAAATAATTTATGGGAACTGACTTTGAGACTATGTAAATATCCACAATCTCAACAAATTTTCACCCTTAGCATTCATTGATAATTCTTTTTTGCATTTTTTAATGTTTCTTCTCACATCCCATGGCATTTTCTCAAGGTAAACCGATGACAGCCTTCTTTTCTTTATAAAATATTTTGTAATGGTTTGGGCAATTCTATAGAAATAGAATTTTTACTGTAATAAGTTAATTTATCTGAGTGTTGTGAGAATATATTAGAAAAAATCAAACTCTATTCCATCCTTTATGTGTACAATTATAGCAGATAATTCTAATGCAATTATACGAGTCCCATAATTCAGGAAAACTGTCTAAAGATCCATTGATTAAAATGCACTCACAGTACATAATCGAGAAGATGTCAGTTTGATAAATCTCAAAATAGGTTTCCAGGGAAGAGGTGAAGTGAGAAAGTTGGAGATGACATGGTAATGCTGTTGTTATTTAAATCCACAATTGCAAAGGCAGACCTGAATTATCTTGGCATATTTAAATTAAAATGAACTTTTAAGTTAAGATACACATTTCCTCCAGCAAAACAGCTAGTGAACCTCTCAATTTGAAATTAAACGTTGATGACTAATTACTTTACACACTCTATTTCCTTGAAGTTGCCAGAGTGAATGTTTCTGTGTTTTACCAATGTTTATTTGAATCATAGAGCTTTCTGTTTTATTCTGCATAATCTCTCCGTCTCTTAGGATGTTCCCTTTCTGTCTTTGACTCTGGTAATGTAAAATTCAATCATGGGTGGCAAATAGAGAAGACTTGTAGAAGTGATGGAACTCCTACTGGGCAGAAAATATGAACTTATTCACCCAAACCAGAAATATATTAATTCAGCTCTCTCAGGATCACCTAAAAACTATCTGTGGCTATATTTTCTCTAAGGCTCCCAGTAGGGTGTAGTTTTAAGAGTCGTTAGCAGTCGAAAGAATATATCATCTCAATGACTTTGATGGAAGCTCTTAATATTGTGGTCCATTTTTTTAAAGCTTCACTTAATCCGCAAAAAACACCATACACCTACCTGTGGAGCACAAGCCCCCAACCTTGGCAATACATTGTAAGCCCCTGGCTCCCATTCTGAGAGTCTAATGTCATTGGTCTGGGATGTGGCCTGGTATTCAGGGCTTTTAAAAACTCCCCAGATTATTCTAATGGGTAGCCAAGGCTGGGAACCAATGCTGTGGAAGGTTTTATTTACCCCTTAAGGCCTAAGAAATAAAATTCTAGTCTCCCTATTTATGCAGATTTCTGCAACTCACTGTACTTTCAAGATGCCCTACTAGTGTATTTCTATACATAGGAGTGGATAAAAAAAATGATTTATCTAAGCTGTTTTGTACACTAGATGTTGCTAAAAATTTCAGAGACTACGGGATTAAAAATACCTTATTTGGCTTAATTTTCACCTCGCAGGGGTGGGGAACCTGTGATCTTCTGATTTCAAGATTGCTCTTTTTTAAGCACCAAAGGAGGCAAGAAAAGCTTCCTCTTTCTCTGCTGCATCCCTTTTAATTAAAGGATTTGTTCTGTAAAATTTGGATTCAGTCAAGAGGTCGAACTTAAGAATTTATGCGGCCACATGTGGTCTTAAGGCCTCAGGTTCCCCACCGTTGCCGGGAGAATAAAAAATTAGATGTATCTTCTTTTCCCATTCAAGTTCTACCATGCGCATCACATCAACACTTCCTGTTCACATTTATTTCCATCATTGCAGTGCCTTCTGATCGTGGCAGCTAGCTGATCCTGGGGTAGTTGTAACATTGCTTACTGAGTACCTCCTACCTACCAAATACTTCATGCTTAACTTCTAAAAATTTATTTTAAGCAGAATGTGATCAGCTTTAAAAATAACTAGGAGAGAGCCAGGATTAGAACCCTGATCGGGGAGTTTGCCCCAAACCAGAGCTGTGTCTACTGATGAAGTCACCGTGAGAGACTTTTCCTCTCTGTTGATTCGTCCAACGTTCAGGCCATTACTTCTCTTGACACTTGTTCCTGGTTTAGAAGTGACCATGTATTCTTGGGTCCCCTGACAAAAATCGGTTCTATTCCATGGCTGAAAGATAGGTTAATGCTCTCTCTCTCCTGCAGACCACGAATAAGTATAATTTTTCTAGGAATGTCCTGCCAAAGAAATTGCCTCTATTTCCAAGCACACACAACAGCGAGATTCAAGTGTGGCGATTTGCCAGAACTGCCTGCTTCAAGCTAACGGCTACCATGATAAACTTTTTCACGATTAGTGCTCAGCTTCTGAACAATTTATTAATTATTCCTCCAAACGTCTGTTACAGAGGACATTTTGTTAACCTCTCTTTAGAGAAGAAAACCAAGGCCCTCACAAGAGAAGTCATTTGTCTGGAGTATCTAAAGGCTCACCGTAGCTCCCAGTTCAGACGGCACAAAACAAAAAACTCGATCCCTGTGGACACTCCCACCGCTCACCCCCGGCACTCCTTGATGCATTTGGCTGGACCTAGAAGCAGCAAGTGCATTTGAATGGATTGAGGTAGCTGATCTTATGGCACCTGTTTGTTTTCCACTGTTTATAAAGGAGAAAAAAGTACGAGAATGAACCAAGATTATGCTTCCAAACCCTGAGGCCACAGACCATTGCTCTTTGCTCTCCTTTGTCCGTGATACGATGGTACTTTATCATTCTCTCCGCCCTGCTCCTTTATGTTTTAATAGTTAGTATTTGCATTTGCTAGGAAAGCATCATTTCTGCTGCTAATCTATCTTTGTGGTTATGCTCAAGCTTCTCTTTATTATCTCAGGTGGAAATCAGCACAAGCAATGAACAGTCACTCAGATGGACGCGAAGGCCGCAGCCCATACACCAGTCCCTGGAATCCCACATTTTGTCACAGAGGGACAGGCTGAGCTCTTCTGGCCCCTCAGTTGTGCTTTTTTTTTTTTTTCTTTCTCCTTTCTCTAGTGAAGATGGACAAGAAAGGACAGGAATCAAGATATTTTTCCTTCATTATTACAACTCCATACTTTGATCTTCATAATTGTCATTATAAGAGAAGAGTTTGGGGGCTTGTTTCTGAACATTTGAATAAGCAAATTAAAATAAACCTGGTAACTGGATAGCTCCTTTCTGCCACTGAGTAGCTTATAGAGGATCACCACAGATGTTTTATACCTATAATACCAATTGTCAAAGAATTTGAATCCCTCCAAACAGAAGTAAGAATCTAAAATGATTCCCAACCTTATTTAAGTGTTCTTGAGTGATGTATTAATATAAGGGTCACTTGAAATCCCACAGCATTTTCACAATAACTGGCAATTGTATTTGGGCGACAGATGTGCAGAAGTGACAGTTAGTAGAGAATTCTGGCTCACAGAGTGTCAGCTGATCAAGAGTTCACTAAGGCACCAGGAAGAATTTATGTAAATATTGACATGGATGACAATCAGCTAATCTGAAATACACACCCTCTCTGAAACTCCTCTGCTGTGCTTCGGTCAACTCCCAGCAGCATCTTGGCCACAGATTGTCACCATCTGGATGATGATACAGGAAAAACATGATACCAAATAAAACTGAGATGAGGGCGATACCGGGAGCTGTCAACATCATGATATCTGTGTACTGGAAGATACATGAGCTTGCCTTTTCCGAAGAAGCTCTGATTTCCTCCGTGATGAGTCCATGCTTCCTGTACCAATTGCTCAGACAGCATCATGTTGCATCTTTTTCTTGTCATACAGGCATGACTTGCTGAGAGCCAGATATCTTGAATTTTATTTACATCCTAAATGATAGAAGAAAGTAGAAAAGTCTGTGATCACTAGTATTCATGCTCCCCAGGATCCACGTGAGAGGACACTACATTGCCTATTCACCTGCCACGACAGTCCCTGCTCAGATGATCTTCAGCCTTTTGTCTTCCTGTGACCATAGGTTTTTCTGTTATAACATGATATAGTTATAATACGGGCTCTTTCTAGCCACATCCAAGCCAAGGGCTCTTCCCTTTCTGTTGTGGGTTTTAATTCTACTGACGCTCTCCTCTCTGGCTCCCTTGGCCTTGGGAAAAACCACACATGAACCATCACAGCTTCCCCATCATGAGTTCATACGTGATTGGTAATCACAAATTTACCAATCTCAGATGAGCTAATTAGTTTATAGAAACACATGTTTCTATAAACATGGGCAGAAAAGTATATAATTTTCAATTTAGATACATGTAGTTATTCCCTGTACCTCTCCCTAAGCACCCTCTTCCTACTTACTAGATGGAAGATCCAGTCTGTTGCTGTTTCAAGTCTTTCAGCCAAAGATCCTTGGCACCAGTTTTGATTATCAATTTTATAGGTTCAAGAACTTTTTTAAGAAAGTTCATCTCAGGGTATATTCATCTCTGGAAGAGGGACTCACCTATGCTAAACCAACAGGAGATCAATTTACAAACTAGATCACCTATGTGTTAATTTATTAGGAGATTCAGATGCAGCTAAAGAACCATGTCTGATAACCAGTGAGTGGCAATTCCTCAGTTGATGTTTGGTCTTACTGGGGAAAAGTTGAGATGGAACAGAAGGTTGTTTGGTGATTTGACATCAGAATAATCAATATCAGATGTCCCTAAGACAGTGGTTTTCAGCCAGGGGTGGTTTCGCCCCTTAGGGCACTTGGCAGTGTCTGAAGACATTTTGGCTGTCACGACTGGAGGGGATGTTATTGGCATCAGCTGGGTAGTGGCCAGGGATGCTGCTCCACCTCCTCTGATGCCCAGGACAGGCCCCCACAAAAAAGAATTATTCATCCAAATGTGAATAGTGCTGAGGTTGAGAAATGCTGCTTTAAGAGGTAGCTCTACCTGAGTCTTTAACTTCTTTTGTCATTTCTTCCTTCTCTGCATGTAGGCGAACCATTGCAAAGCATAACAAACAAAATTACTCAATAAATCAAATCAAATCATTAACTTCCCTATGGAGCCAACAAAATGCTAGCTATTAAATGTCCCAGTTGTTCCACAGAATTAGCTATGAATGCTTTCTGGCACATTTATTCTTCTTCTGAGTGAGAGGTGACAGCATCATTTAAGAATATGTATTTCCTTCCAGGCATCATGTACATGAGAGGAGGAGAACGAGCTGGGGGAAAATCTTAAGGTTCTGATAAAGCCACAAAAGGGAAAAAGTCATGCACTTCAGGCTGGATGGATACACAGAGAGCTGTCTACAAGACATGATTAAATAATCACTGTTAAATAGCTCATCAAAGCTTTGGTGGGTAGAAACGTAAGCTTCTTTAAGGAGAGCTCTGTTGCAAGCAAGACATGCAAGCTTCTTCTGAAAGCTTTTGGATTGGGGTGGAGAGGGAGGGGTGGGAGTAGAGGTCAAGGCCTGGGGGGTCTGAGCTGTAGGTGGGGGAGGCAGCTGGGGAACCACAGGAGGCGCAGTGAGGAGGTGTGTTGGGGATGTGGATGGTGGCTGTGCTGGAGCTGACATATGCCCTTGTCCCTTGGAGACCATCCCGAACAGAGTCCACCCCTGAAATCCCAGGCCCTTTGTAGCAGTAGGGCAATTTGATCCCAGCTGATACATCCCAGCAAAGCAGCACTGGCTCCTGGCACCATGCCCAGGACAGAAGGAGAGGCACAGAGAAAGGAGAAATGAGGGTGGACTTGGGGCAGGCAATGCTGACATCAGCGGCAGCCCGAGGTCTGGGGCTGCAGGTGGACACAGAGCTGGGAGGTTCCAGAGGAGACGCAGGTCTGCCAGGCGGAGGCTGTAGAACTCTGACTTCATTTTGGTAAAATGAGGAAGTTAGATTAAATCAGAGAGAAGTTTCTTTCAACTGTGAAAGTGTCTGGTTTTATCATTCGTTTCCATCACCTACTATAAATCAGCTGGAACCTACAGTTTTGTTTATGTCAACTTCAACTTCCTCTCATTAGCTTTGCTCTATCCCGAAGTTAGTGGATAAATCTGAAAAACATTTTTGTATCCAAAGATAATAGTCCTGAAAAAAATAATCATGCCGTCTTGAGGGAGCCAATTCAACACAGCCCTTGTCTCGGTTTGGGCCCCCTCACAAGCTGACCTGGAGATAAGGATTTGAATATAAGCAGCTTTATTGCCAGGTGATCCCAGAAACCCCAATAGATATGGGGAAGCGGGGGATGGAAAAGAAGGAAACAGAGTCAGTTACACTGTGGGAAACTGGAACTCTACCCACGGGAGCTCTGGGCGGCAGGAGACCTCTCCCCACTAAGTGGCGAGGGGCCCAGGTGTTTACCCATCGCTCCTTTCTCTGTGCTAGGTGTTGCTTTGGGCCCACTAACTCGTCCTGTACCCACTGAAATGTCCATGGGCAGACTTGCAAGTGTTCACGGCAAGAGGCTCTGGTGTGGACAGGTGAATACCAGCAAGACAACACATCTGCTGCAAGCCTGCACACAGGAGTGAGCTGAGAACCAAATGGCCATCTTATCGCTGGTGAGGCTATAGAGAGGACGTAGCTTGGCCCTGAGACTGAAAGCAAAGGCAGATCATCCTAGAGCTGCAGGTACCCCCTGGGCTCATAGAAATCCAGCCTCAGAAAGCTTAGCCCAGGGAATACTCACCCTTGCTTGTGGAAGGGCAGCTCAGAGAGGACCTGAGCAAGAGCAAGAGCACTGGGGGAACTGGGGCCAGAGGGTGGGAGGCCCCATTTGTGTGCAGGTGCACGTGGGAGAGAGAACAGCAGAAGCTTCGGCTCCAGAGTGCCCTGAAGTGGTGGGAAGGGTGACCCCACCCCGGAGAAATTCCTGATTAATGTGCCCTGGCCAGAAGATTGGAAGAGGAGGACTTTCACTCATAAAAAATAACAAGGGCAAACAATTTAGAGTTGTGCAAGGCTCTTACCCTCAGCCTGCAGCCCCCAAGCTCTGGAGGCCTTGGATTATCGAATGAGATCTAAGAATTGAGAATTCACATAGACCCCAAGCATTGTCCTATATATTGAATAAATGCAATGCCTGGCACTTACATCTACTATTATTTTTCAAATATAAATTCTTTTACAGTATGACTGACTTCATGGTAGCCTTCAGTCATCATGTATTTTTTTTCAATCAATGGACAATCTGTACACATGTGGGATTATAAAAATTGTTATGACTTTTAGAAGAAACCACAGGTACGGAATTGTACACATATATTATTTCATTTAACTTTCAGTGCAACCCTCTGTGGCAAGAATTACATTATCCCCATTGTGCAGATGAGATAACTAAGGCTCAGAGCACTTAGGTGATGCAAATGAAGTCACAAAGCTAGAAATTGCTAGAAATTGGAGGATCCAACTTAAAGCCTGTTGTGCTGCTTCTGACTGCACATTTTCAGTATAAATTCATATACAAAATTAGTAAACATGCATAGAATAATCTAAGTGAAGAAGATAATCAGAATAACCAGTATCTAAGTATGCTAATGCCTGCAGGATAGTCTCCCCTGATACTCAGGATAGTATAGTATGTTTTTTAATGAATAGACTGTCATCTGTCTGTCCCTCACCTGACACTGCCCTGCTTCCATGGTGGGAGAGCTTCCAGAAATGACTCTTCCTGAATGAGATGACTTTCATGCTGAGCCTTAATTCTTAGCTTTTGCATTTGTTGTGTGTGTGTTTTGTTTTGTTTTTTTTTTCCTACTCATCAATTGATTACGTTGCAAGAGACGTGTCTTGGAGTAGCTGCTGAAGTCTCATAAGCTTCCTCCTCTGTGTCTGTATCCCCAGATACACAGAAGTGGTCCCAACATCCTCTGCATCAGTGACTCTGTGCCCCTGGCCGTAAAGATGGGCAATGAGGGAAGCACCTGGCCGAGAATGAGCTAGTAAAGTTCTTCTTCCCAGAACATTAAGCTGGGAACCAAAGACACACAGCCTGGGCTGTAGGAAGGGAGTCACCTTTCCAGCAGGGCCCTGGAGAGGGGGCCTCTGCCCTCTGCCATCAGGGGCCCTGGGGTTGCCCTCCTGGAGTTGCCCTCCTTGGCGGTTTATGTTTTCTGTTAATTCTCTGATATCCAGGGTTGTTCCACTAAATAGCACCTTTCACTTGAGCTAAGCAGAGTCCGTGTCTGTTGCTTGCTGCCACAGCACTCAGACAGGCACTCTCCGGAGTCAGAGATAAGGCCATCACAGGATGGGACCTGGCCTCTGGGAGCCAGGGGCTGTGGGGAGAGTCCTCACTGTG
The DNA here is from genome assembly GCA_963575035.1 of Avahi laniger. Taxonomy (NCBI): domain Eukaryota; kingdom Metazoa; phylum Chordata; class Mammalia; order Primates; family Indriidae; genus Avahi; species Avahi laniger. Next base: position 10,582 of record CAUYSK010065906.1, read on the forward strand.
GAGTGCAAAAGACAAAGAAGAATCGCAGGGGTGCAATATGTTGACTGCAGGGAGGGAGGCAGGCTTTGTGGGAAAGGGCACTCAAACTGGGCATTGAAGGATATGCAGGAGTTTGACAGGCTAGGTGAGGACAGGGGTGCCCAGGCAGAGCAGACGCCATGAACAAAGGGGCAGGGTGCAGGCACCAGGAGGGAGCAATCTTATGTGGCCGAGTGTGGGGTGGGGCTGGATAAAGCCTGGGCTTGGGACTAGATGCTTTCCCCATGTGTACCTTGGTAGCCACCCTAATAGGACAGCCTGGGAACAAAAACATAGCTTTATATACTAACTGATATGATTTTCGTTCATAGTATTTTCTTCTACTTCTTGATTTTCCTCCAATCGTTTTGCCATTCCATGCTATTCCCTCAGGGAAGAGGTAAGATGCAGAAAGCATAAAAAAATCATACTCTGTTCTCGGTTTCTGAGTTTCCAAGGGAGGGACGAAACAGAACCGATGCAGAGGGACACACCTACAGGGGACCCATCCAGTACATGTAATTTTAATACTGATAAAAAAATAAAGAGACACCATGTCAAGAATTGGGGACTTATTTTTTGAGAAAAGCAGCAGCAGCAGCAGCAGCTGGCTGTGGCCTGGTGCTAATCCGGGTGACTTTGTTCCAGGCCACTTGAAAAAGTGGTTGACTGTGAATCCCAAATAGAGCCAGTTTATCAGCCACCAATGCGGAGCAGCTCAGGCTGCAAGGCTCACAGGACTTCCAGGAAACGTGTTCCTGAGCATCAAAAGTCAGATCCCGACTGCTGTGCAGCCTTCAGAAAAACTCCATGCCGCTAACTTCATCTGACTCCCAGTATCTCTTGCTCTCTTTAATCCTCACTCCTTCAACTCCAGTGATCCCCGGATTCCCATCTTCAACCCTGCTTCTCTCTTAACCAAACCAGGAGAAGTCTCTCGCAATCTTTCTTCTGCCACCAGTGCCCACTCCCCCATGTCCTGGATGTGTCTGTTTCTGCTGGCCACTCCCCATTCTCATACCTCTCATCTGTTCCCTGCCCTTCGCTGCCCTACTCTGTGTCCTGGAGGTGCATCTGCAGACGGTGTCACCGGGTTCCCTTGCTTTATGGTCATCAATCAGGTTTGCCAAACGGGAGGAGCCAGGAGATGCTCAGAGGGTGGGAAGAGGGAGAGGTCAGGGTGTTTGTTCCCCCATCCTGCCCCCTATCCAGTTACTGTGCCCCACAGCAGTAACTCCATCTGCAGGCCATCTAGGGCTCCCAGCTTGCTCTAGGCTCCAGCAGCACCATCCCTTCCCCTGGTCCCATGGAATGGCGATGGCATCCCGCTGGGTATTTGTGCCATCCCTTCTTGACTCCCTTAACCTACAACACCTCCGTGAATAGTCTCTTCATCAGAGGCTCCTCAGTTAAAGTCTTTGCCTGTGTCATCTGTCTTGCTGTCATCGTACCAGCTACAGATTTCCTACAGCTAGAGTTCCTCCTTGTTGGAGGGGACTCCACAGTAACAGTAACTCCCAACTAGACCAGGCAACTCTAGTTGTCAACTAATACCCAAGCCGTCTTCCCACTACCATGGGAAAGAACATGGTGGGGCAGGGATGGAGTCAGTTGCAGGGACTGTAATAAGAAGCAGAAAGTTCTGGTTTACAGTTAGAGCCTTTGATTGGGAATTCAGGCACCCACATTCCAGCCCTGAAACTCACCACATGAATTTGAAGACATTTTTAAAGGTCAGTGCTTAAGATTAATGCTTAGAGTCAGTTCTCTCTGTGACTGTTTCATACTTTGGACTTATCCTCATTTAGGTACCTATCGCCTGGTATTAATATTATTTGCTTTTTATCTGTCTCTCCCATTAGGCAGTGAAACACAAAGCCAAATTTGTTTATCTTTGTAAGGCGGTACTTTGCAAAGTGTCTGGTTCAAAGTAGGTGTTAGTAAATTTTTCTGAATGAATGGAAAGGTGATACCTCTGCTTAAGTGGCCTCTAAGGGAGAAGTTAAGATGTGGCACAGGATCCCCCAATCTCTCCCACAGCATGGGAGGGAGGAGTGAGTGCCGTGTCATTGTTTGGAGCCTCTGGAGTTAAGCTGCCTTGGTTTACACTCTGACTTTGCTATTTATGAGCTCTGTAGCCCGGGTCAAGCTGCTCAACCTCTCTGCACCTCAGTGTCTCAAACGTAAAATGAGGATAATATTAGTACCTACCCAATAGACTGCTTTATGGATTTTGTATTTATATAGTAAGTGTAAAGCACTTAGCACTGACCCAGGCTCATAATTATCAACCAAACATTTCCAGTTGTTGTTGTTGTGCTTAGTACATGGAGAAACCCTCGGCCATCCTACATATTTGCTAAGAAAATTCCTGTAAAACTGACCCTATAAACTAAGTTATGCTAGGTCAATGTTAGAATATAATGTTAAAGTTTTAAACAAATATTAAAGGATTTTAAAGTAATCCCTTGAAGGAATTGGGAAAATGGAATTAATGCAGTTGTTCTCAACTGGGGACAGTTTTGTCTCCAAGGGACCTTTGGAAAGGTGTGGAGACATTTTTCGTTGTCACAACTGGAGAATGCTACTGGCATTCAGTGAGCAGAGATCAGGGATGCTGCTAAAAATCCTATGATGCACAGGACAACGCCCCAAAACAAGGAATTATCTGGCCAAAATGTCAGATAGTTCTGGCACTTGGTTTGAATAGCGTCAACTTGATTTGACTACGTAAGCGGGACTTCCAAACACCCAGGCCAGGGGCACCAGAGCCTTTATGTTACCCTGACTCCCTTGTTCGGAAAAAAACAAAGTAAGGCCCTGTGCCCTGGCTGCGCTCATGGGGCACGTTGTGCTCGCCCCCTCTGTGCTGGCTCCCAGCCCTGGAGGCTGCTTATGCTCCAGAATAGGCTGCTTCCATCAGCATCCTCCTGGGTAATATATTTTTTAAATGTTTACAAAGTAACTGGGAAAGGTAAAAAATTAGGGAACAATTGAGAAAACATCCGCTCCTGTCCATTTGTTCTTGGAAATCATGATCAGCATTAGAGTGACAAAGAGCGAGGTTGGCGTTCCAAGTACCAGTGTATAACTGGGGACATTGCGCACCTGTTTGGCTGGCCACAGCATGTTGTTTTCATACATTGTACTTGCCAAGGTCAGATTCTGTCATCATTGTCTTGGTAGCTACTGTGGCATGGGTACTGCCCCCTAAAAGTTATAGTCTTATCATTTCATCTCCTTAAAATCATCTTATTAATGTGTATTTAATGCCCACTTCGATTATGGCTTCATTTCAGAGGTTTTGTTGTTGTTGTTGCTGTTGTTTTCTCTAATTGATCCTTAGTTTTCACAATTCTGGCAGGAAATCTCATATTAGTAAGAGCTGAATCAAATCTATTACCTTGAAAGTAATTCATCCGTTTACTCATTGATTCATTCCCTATTCACTGAGCCCTTTTATTAAAGTGAGTAGGATTGCTGGGTCCGACAGTATGTGTACAACAGGCCCTGGGGTAAGCTTAAGATTACAAAAATGGATACAACAGCTCACAATTGAGTCAGCGAGATAGAATTATTTTTAAAACTGCCATATATCTTATGATTTAGAAATTATGACATTCAGGAAGTAACTAGAGAAATGTCCACACCTGTGCAGAGATGCAGATACAAATGTTTATTGTAGCATCATCGGGCTAGAAAAAAACCAGCAACAACTAAAATATTCATAAATATAATAACTGTCAAGTAAAATGTGGTATATACACATTATGGAATTTTATATAGTAGTTAACAGAAAGAATCTACTTCCGAAGATATCAATACAAATAGATCTCTAAGATATGTAGTCTTGGAAGGAAAGGGACTAAGAATACATGCAAAACTCAGAGCAGTGGTGACCTCTAGGCATGTGCCAGGGAAGGGAACATGGATGAGGAATGGTGGTCAAAGAAGACTTTAATCTTTTTTTTCCAACACCATTTATTGAAGAGACTTTCCTTTCCTAATGTGTGTTCTTGGCACCCTTGTTGAAAATCAGTTGACTGCAAATGTGTGTATTTATTTCTGGGCTCTCTGTTCTGTCCCAGACTGGTAGATATGTCTGCTTTTATGCCAGTAACATACTGTTTTTATTATTGCAGCTTTGTAATATATTATAGAATCAGGAAGTGTGATGCTTCCAGCTTTGTGCTTCTTGCTCAAGATTGCTTTGGCTACTGGGGGACTTTTGTGGTTCCATATGAATTTTAGGATTACTTTTTCTATTTCTGTGAAAAATGCCATTGGAATTTTGATAGGGATTACATTGAAACTGTAGATTGCTTTGGGTAGTATGGATGCTTAACAATATTAATTCTTCCAATCCATGAACATGGGATATCTTTCCATTTATTTGTATCTTCTATTTCTTTCATCAATGCTTTGTAGTTTTCAGTGTACAGATCTTTCATATCCTTGGTTAAATTTATTCTAAGTATTTTTTTCTTTCTGATGCTACTGTAGATGGGATTGTTTTCTTAATTTCTTTTTCAGATAGCTCATTGTTAGTGTATAGAAATGCAACTGATTGTTGTATATTGATTTTGTATCCTGCAACTTTACAAATAGTTTTATTTTTTTAAATGATAGTATATTTTGATTATGCATTTTGCATTTAAAACTAATAAAAACCACAAATCATTGCAACTATAAGGCAAAGCGGTAGTATGAAAGAGAGAAGGCTCTGCTCTGCTTTGATGCATCAAGGAAGATTTCAGAAAAAAAGAAATGTGTGAATTGTGTCTTTAAAGGGCTAGTAGGAGTCTGATAGGCTGAGCTGGTGGGGAGGGGCATTATTACACACCAGGGGACAGTAAAGAGGCAATGACACAACCACCCGTGAAGCATTTCCACATGACTGGTCCATCCAGTGGAGAGGAGTGGATGGGGATAGGGGAGTGTAACACTGAGGGGGCAGACACATCTTGGAGGTTAGACTGTACTTACAAATGAATGCTTTTATATACCTTGCTGATGAGTTTTGAACGTTCTCCTGTATGCAATGGAAAGCCTGCAAACAAGAGATGACATGTCCAGATGCTGAACAGTTTAGAAATTTCAGTCAAGTACGTGTGATTTTTCTCTCCCAAGGCTGCAGAGGACATCTGTGCTCATTACCCAGCCAATTTATGGCATCACATCAGACCACCACATGCCCACGCTGGTTTTCTTTATCTTGCTTAGCATGTATGGGCTCCCAAATAAAGGTTTCCAAACATAAAGGAAAGTGTGGTGTATAATAATAAAATGTATGCCCAATACACAGATTTTAGTAACTTTTTATTAAAGTGCATCATATGTGGAAGAGTGCACAAATCTTAACAGCAAGTTTGATGCATATTTATAAAGTAAACACACCTAATTAACCACAATGGAAATCAGATATAAAACATTACCAGCATTCCAGAAGAGTTTCTCATGACCCATCCCAGAAATTGCACTCCCAAAAAGTAACCACTATTTCAACTTCATCAGGAATTGATTTTTGAGTATAACGTAAGGTAAGGACCAAAGTCATATCCCTGCATGTCAGTGTCACCTGTGTTTCTGAACTCTACTTGTATATCCTTGTACCAATACTATATTGTTGTAATGCATATAACTTTATAATAATTCTTGATAGTATTGTGAGTCACCCAACTCTGTCCCTCAAGATTATCGGTGCTATTCTTAACCTATTGTATTTTTATGTAAATCAGACTGTTAGCTGTCCCAAAATGCTACCAGAAGTTTTACTTGGATTGTATTGAATTTATGGATGAACTTGGGGGACAATTAGTATCGTTGCACTATTGAGTCTCCCAATCCATAAACTTGATATATACCTACAACTATTTTAGGACATTTTAAACTTTTCTTGGTAACAATTGGCAGTTTTCTGTTTAGAGATCTTTTGGTAGATTTATTTCTATGTTTTAATTTTTAATACTAATGAAAATAGCATTATATTTCAATTTTTATTTTATAACTATTTGCTACTAGCATATAGAAATGCAGTTGATTTTTGAATATTTATCTTTCAATCATTTTGGCTTAAATACATGTATTAATCCTAATAGATTTTCTGAACATAATCATGTTTTGTGTAAATAATGACAGTCTTATTTATTATTTTCAATTTTTATATCCTTTATTTCTTTTTCATGCCTTATTACAGTAGGTAATACCTCTAGTACAATCCTAAATATAAGTGGTAATAACAGACATCCTTGTTTTGTTCTGATCTCAGAGTGAAAATCTTCAATATTTCAACACTTAATATATTGGCTTCAGGCTTTTTATATTATAAGGAAGTTGCCATTCGATCTTAATTTAATGTTTTCATTTTAAGTGAGTGTTGAGTATCATCAAATACTTTTTGGGACATCTATTGAAATGAATATATGATTTTTCTCCTTCATTCTTTTAATGTATTGAAATACATTGATTTCTAACTGTTAAAGCCTTTTATTTCTGAAATAAATACTTAAAGAATATTATCCTTTTTCTATATTGCTGAACTCAATTTACTAATATTTTGCTTCATTATTATTTCAATACCAATGATTTACATTGAGCTGTAACTTTCCTTTCTTGTAATGTTCACATTAATTCTAAGAGTTGGCCCATAGATTCTTTTAGATTTTCTCGGTATGTCATTAAAACATCTGTGAATAGTGACAATTTCATCTCATCCCTTTTGACCTCTTACTTCTTTTTCTTGACTTATTACATTAGCTAAAGCCTGCAGTACAATATTGAATAATAGATGATAGTGTGTATACATGCATTGTTCATATTTTAGCCAGGAATAATTCTAATGCTTTTATCACCAAGTGATGATTATTGTAGTGTTTTAGTGAATACCACTTGTTAGATTAGAGAAGTTTCTTTCTCTTCTTAGTTTGGTGTCACTTTTTCAATAACTTAGTGTTTAAAAAGACAATTTGAATACTTTATGCATAAAAGACCATATGTGTATTTTTCCATTAATCTGTTAATGCAATGTATGTCAATGATATGTTTTTAAAACATATTCACATATAAGGATGATTTTTAAAATGCATTTTTGAATTTGATTTACTACTATTTTACTTACAATATTTTCATCTATTCCCATAAATTAGTTTAGGTATTTAATTTTCTTTCATTGTCATTCCCTTGTTACAATTTTATTGGTTGGTATCTATCTATTCTTTTTAAATTTTAAGATACAGTCTATATAAAATGAGGATTATATTTTGCTTTGTGATTTGGTCAAACACTTCTAAACTTATCTAGGCCTCAGTACTTTGGGATGGGAGAGGGAAGATTTTTGACTAGTTAACTTGTGTTCACAATATTTTATTGATTCAGATATCCATTTTTTTCTTAAAACAATTTTAGAATTTTTCTTACAAAATTGTCCGTTTTATGTAAGTTTTCAAATTTATTGACATACAGTTGACCACAATTTTTTCTTAAGATTTTTTAAAAAATTTCTCCTGTATTTATCTCCCTATATTTTTAAAAAGTAAATACACTTTTAAAATTGAGGCAAAATGTACATAGAGTAAAATGCATTAAATGTGGAATTAATTCATTTTTGGTAAATGTATACACAGATATAACTGCCACCTCAATAAAGATACAGAATCTTTTCTATCAACTCAGAAAATTCAGTGTCCCATTTCATCAATCCCACCCTCTCTTACCTCCATAGGCAACCACTGTTCTAATTTTTATCACATGGTAATCTAAAATAGATGTTGACTATTCTTAAACTTCATATAAATGGAATGATACAGTAAGTACTCTTTTGCATCTTGCTTCTTTTGCTCAACATAACGTTTTTGTGATTCATCCACGTTGTTGTGCCAGTACTTATTGATGAGTAATATTTTATTGTATTAATATAGCACAATTTGTTTATTCATTCTCCTGCTACTGGACATTTAGGTTGTTTCTATTTTAGACTATTATGAATAATGACACTATAAATATTTTGCACAAGTCTTTTTCATTTCTCTTGGTTAAATATCAGGATTTGATTACTAGGTTATAGGGGTAGTGGTGTGCTCAACTTTATAAGAAATTTCCAAAATGTTTTTCAAAGTGGTTGTAGTATTTTACACTTCCTAGTGTGTGAGAGTCCCAGTGCTCCATATCCCCTGCAACATTTGATGTTGGTAGTCTTTTTAATTTTAAATTTAATAGTTTGAAATGGTTTCTGATTGTGATTTTAGTTTGCATTTACCTAATGACTAATAATATGATATACTTTTTCATGAGCATGTTGGTCATTAATATATCTTCTTTTGTGAAGTGTCTATTAAAGATTTTTGCCAGACTTCTTAATTGAGTTGTTAAATATATATGTGTATATATATGTGTGTGTGTGTGTGTGTGTGTGTGTATACATATAATGTGATTTTTCTCTTGATCTGTGGTGGTTTGCCTCTTCATTTTCTTAGCCATATATTTTGATGAGCAGGAGTTTTCTTTTTATTTTGGTGAAGTCCAGTTTATCAATTATTTTAATAGTTAGTATATTCTATATCCTCTGTAAGAAATTTTTCCTACTCCAAGGTCATGAAGATATTTTTCTATGTTTTCTTCTAGGAGTTTTATAATTTTAGCTTCCACCTTTTAGTCTATGATTTTTCTTGAATTAATTTGTATGGGGGTTTGAGATTCTTTTCATACATTTATTCAATTGTTTCAGCATCATTTGAGGAAAATACTTTACCCAGTGACTTCTTGGCACCACCATGGGAAATCAATTGACCAACCGTGTATCCATTTCTGGACTCTTCTATTCTTTTCCTTTTGATTTCAGCTTATTTCACAGTAGCAAGATTAATAATATAGTAGGTACCTATTGGCCCAGCTCTATGCCACATATTTTATGTTACGTGCTAGTTAATATATTGTGTCCTGTAATCCTCACGGAAACTCTGGGAGGAAGGTTAAGCAGCTGCCATCTTACAGATGAGAAAACTGATGTTCAGAATGGCTAAGCAACTTGGCCAAGGTCACACAGCTGGGAAGTGATGAAACCAAGATTTAACTCCAGATCTATCCACCTGCCAAGTCCCAAATTAACCTCTAGATAATTTGACTTTTGGTTCTTGCTCTGCCACTAACTAGTTGTGGGATTGTGAATAATTAAATTTGCTTCTCTAGGTCTCAATTTCTTCATCTGACAAATGAGTGGGGTTGGGCTAGATGATTTCTGAGTTCTTCTCTTCCTGTAATATTTTAGGAGGTGTCAAAGACAGATTTGGTTTTCACTCTCATTAAAACATGCCTTGATACCACCGGGGGCTCTTCTTTGATTGGCCTTCAAAGAAGTTTCCCCAGAGTGTTAAAGAGTAACATCCAGTAGATCAGCCCTGGAAACATGTATCGAGTAACAACTGAATAAGTGTATGGGAAGAATCTCAAATGTTGATATTTTATGAGCCAATCTCTGCTCAACTTCTTGACTTCCTTTGTGTTTTGCTCAAAACCTTAATATACCAAAACTTTAATATAACCAAGCATGATCATAAATGCAAAATGCCTACATGCAGTCTTTATAAAGAAGGTAATTGCCCCAATTTGACCCTTTGAATGTGGAAGAGAAATGCCCCACTGGAAGGCCTAACCCGAGTCCTCTGGGGTGGGTACTTCCAACTACTCTGGTTCCTTCTCAGCTCATGGCCTGGAAGGATGAGGAGCCCTCAAGTGGGAGCTCAACACCTTGTTCTCTGGAGAGAAAAAGAAGAAACTTAAAGATGAGAAGCATTTAATGAAAAAGACTAGAGAGAAAGGGAAAATGTCAGAGTCAGTGTGTTGGAACTAGATTGAGGTTGCAATTGCACGGATTGCGAATGTACTAAATGTCATTCGGTTGTACACTTTATAATAATTAAAATGGTGTTGGGGGAGTCCATACACACAGACAGTGCTGTCTGTACAAAACAATGCTCATTGTGATGATTATTCCCCACTAAACTTTTGAAAAAAGAGATTAGACTTGGGCATATAGAATAAAATTAAGTCCAAAATGTGAAAACTATAACTAGACAGCGTCGGCTCGATGTAAGGAATACTGTTTTACCAGCCTGAAATGTCTAAAGAGAAAACGGATTCTCTTGGGGGACTGTGAGCCACCCATTAGTGGAATTAAACACAATGTACTTGGAACTGAGAGTTGGCTGGTGGGGTGAGGTGATGCTAAGTCTTTGCCAAGTCCAACTCTGACTCATGTTCCTTCTTGTTTGAAAATTGTCCTGGCCTTTCACCTTACCGTAAGTACCTTCTTAAAATAGATAAGACATTAGTCCATTAAGGAGTCAGGGAGTCTAGGCAGTCAAAAGGTGTTGCCATTAGATGACAGTGAGTCAAATTTCCCAAGGGTTAGAAGGTTCTGAGTTGCTCCTCTGATGCAAAGCCTAGGTTTGGAAATCGTGTTAGAAACAGCAAGAGGAACTATTATTTCTGATAAGAATGATGATTACTGTTGATTCCAGTTATTTTTGCTGCAAATAACTCCAAGCTTAGTAGTATAAAATGACAACCATGGACTCTGTGGTCAGGAATTCAGGAAAGACGCAGTAGAGATGGCCCCTTCCTGCTCTGTGATATCTGGGGCAGGCCTCAGCGGAATGCTTGACAGTCTGAGGTGACTCCATGGCTGGGGGCTGGACTCTTCTGGAGGCTCCTTCACTCACATGCCTGCTGCTTGGGCAGCACCTGTCAGTGGGAGTGCCTATAGGTGGCTTCTCCAAGTGGCCTGGGCTTCGTCACTGAGTGACATCATCAGGTTAATTGGGCTCCAAAAGCATGTGTTCCAGCAGAAAAGGTGGAAGCTGCATCACCACTATGACCTAGTCTCAGAAGTCACACACCATCTCTTGGGCTGCCTTCTATTGGTTACAAGTGAGTCATAAGCCCCACCCAGATTCTAGGGGACGGGGACCTGAACCTCTTTCCATCGGTGGGAGAGGGGTAAGGTCACATTGCAAAAGAGCATGCGGGAGGGGAGATGTTTTCACAACCACCTCTGAAAACTGGAATCGGTCACACTGTGAATATCCTTCTATAATATCAGCAACACATCACTCACATCTCCCAAAACTCTGCCTTCTCTTCCCCCCACCACTCCGAACCCACCTGGCTCCCTGCCCTCCTCATTGCAGACAGCAATGGTGTGCAAGTTACTTCTCTTTTCTTTTTTCTGTTATCGTTTTAACAAATTTCATCACAAGGCACACTCTTTTATCTTCTTTCTTCCCTTTCTCCCTATTGCTCCTCCTCTCCCTTTCCATTTATGAGTGAGGGAGAAAAAACTCTCGAGTCTTAACCAGAGTGGTAAAAATCTGCTAGAGACACACAAAGGAACAGGAAGCCAGATGTTTCAATGTGTGCTTAGAAAGAACAAGGAGCCACAGCCATGAAGTCCCTCAGTGTGCTCAGGAGGCCTTTTTTAGAAATCGTAAAGCCCTTCTCTGCCTTTCTAGGTAAGCCAGATTTCCCTCAAGAATAAGGATTTAAAATACGTCAAAAATACTATTTTATCATTTTTTTATTTCAGTTATATTACAGCTTAAACAAGCTTTTGTGATTTGGCTTGGGAATGCAGGGTGTATTCCAAGTTTTTAGCTAGTGACTAACAAGTGAGCTTTAAGAACCCGAGGCCCTTGTAAGCTGGGGTTGGCCTGCATGATGCCTCTGAGGTCCCTCACATTAGGTAGCAATCTACTACTTGGTTAGGCACTGGGACCATTTGGAATTCAGAATGAGGGAAGAAATTCTGAGATCAAAGAATTCAGCCACACTCTGCAAAGTGTTGCATGCAACTGGATCTCGAAGCTGTCTTCTGCCTTCCTGGCTTCCGCCACTTCTGTTCTGCTCACTGCCCCTGTGGCCTGCCACTGCAGGGGAAGCTGAAAAGGTAGATGTCCCATCCCGTTGGCCTCCCCTAATGAAATTTTACTTTTTAAAGCTCATTCTAGAGCAAACCCCAAACCCCATCAGATTTCTGAGAGTTTGTGTTCTGACTTAGGGAGAAGGAGGGTAGACCTCTATTACTTAACCGAAATGAAACTCTGCCCCTCAGCCAGGCTTCGCCCAGAATAGGGGGAATGATTGATCTGGGGGGAAATTAATGTGTGGAATAAATCTCAGAACGGGATCTTGCAAGTATTTGCTCAGTTAAACATACTGGTTATTGGTTCAACCATGAAAGCAATTCTCACTCTCACCGATCCATGCAAACATAACACAGCTCTTGTGAAATTAGAGAAAAGGAAGAAAAAATTGTTTCTGGCATAGTGCCACAGGAAACAATCTCCAATTTTTCAATGAAATAAAAGCATAGAATCACTGGGCTTATTTCTTCAAGAAGCAAACAGGGTCTTCAACGGAGAGGTACAAGAAATACAGGAACAATATTAAAATCTCCCTTAGCAGAGCTCCTGCCTGATGGCCATCTCTCATCACCAGGTAAGTACCTGCTCAGCCTTTAGTCTGAGAGTAGCCAAGAATTAGTGCATCGGTATTTCTCATCTTCATATTGCACAGTTAAGTCAGTAATTGATTTTGTCTGCTTCTTCATCCATAAATCACACATATCCCATCATTCCACATGTCCTTTGCACATCAGTGTTCTCTTGGGACCACACATTTCAAAGTGCATTGCAGGTTTTTCCAAAAACAATCGGGTATGGAGACCTCCCTAAATACTGCTCTATTCTCAGGAGTTTCTCATTAAAGGCGCATTTGTGCAGGGGAATAATTTTCTAGTTGGAAAGCAATAGACACAACTTACATTTATTTTTAAAGAAAAAAAATGTCAGCGCTAACGGGTTAGAGTCTCCTGCTGGGATGTTAGTCTACTGAATTATTCTCCTCCAAGCTATTTGTAGACCCATTAATTGAGAAATTAGAGAAATAAGGGCACATACACATATGTAATTAAACTGCCCATTTCGCCTTTCTTTGCTAAAGCATTTTCCAGGAATATTAATTGGCTAGCTAGTTTCTTTTTGCCTGGTAGATCTTGATAAGCTGTGCATTCAAAAAGCACTGTTCACGCCCTTAAACTGTCAGGGGCTTTTTTTTTTTCTTTTCTTTAAATAGATTTAGCACTTTGAAGAGTTAATTATAAATCTAAGGAATATTTCTGTGTGGTGTGCCTCTTGGCATATTGGATGCTAATGGCCCCTTCCTGCCATTAAATGATAAAAATTTCCTATTGGATTTTTCTGGTTTGCCCAGGGCTGTGGGGAGGGGGATCTTCTGAGAGCAGCCAACAGATTGCTGCTTTGTTTTCCCCCAGCCATTCATTTCCTTGCTGTTTCGCTTTATAAGGAAACTCGATTTGATGTCTGTGTCTGCGGTTCTCCTCCCAGTCCAGCGTCTGCCCTTCGTCACCCACAGCGGTCCCAGTGCCTCTGCAGATGAACCATCCTTTTTACGAGGATTCTGGCAGAAATGACCATCCCTGCTTCCCTGTGTCTTTATCAGCCCTGACACATTCCTCTCGAGAGTTAATTGTCCCTTTTCTCCTGACTTTTATTTCAAAGGAAGAAAATATCTATATACTTTCCTTTTAGGAAAAAAAAAAGATGGATAAATGGAGAAGTGGAAGAGAGAAATTGTGTTTGGTACAGTTTTTAAACAACCAGCGATGATGACTGGCAGCAGTCCTTTTATTATTTTTTATGTTGACAGTTTACAGCAATCATTTATTGGTCCCAGATTTTCTAGGACAGCCTCAATTTCAAATATTTTGCCCTGCTGTTATCTCTTCAAATAAATGCATTCGAACACGAGAAAGGAAGAAAGAAAACCCTCATTTGTTGATGAATATATCCTGATTTTCAGATTTGAAAAATACAAGCCAGGATGAGCATCTGAGTCGGCATGGATGGAGTTTACAGGGCCAAATCAAACATATTTTTAAGGGTGTGTGTGTGTGTGTGTGTGTGTGTATGTGTGTGTGTGTGTGAGTGAGTGAACAGGTGATTTTGCTGCATGGTAGAGACAAATAATGAGCACGTCAATACACAAATATAATTAGATGTGCTGTCAAGCTAAAAAAGAAAAAAGTGCAAGCTCTGGAACCAAATAGACGTGGGGTGTAGTCCTCGAAGCCTGGGTTGGAATCATGACCCCACTATCTAGGAACAAACTCCCACCTAACGTGTCTGAGCCTCACCACGTATTAAATGAGAATAATAACATTCCCTTGATAGCGTAGTCGTTAGGGTAAAAGGGATAAGGTTTGTCAAATCCCTGCAGGTGCCTAGCATAGGGAATTGCCCCCATAAAGGCATACTCATATTAGTATTTTCAGGAGTAATTTGGCTGTGCTACCATTAAAACAAGACTTTCAGAGGGGGCCGGAAGGAGGAAGCAGGTGAGGAAGGACAATCTGCAGCATCTGGCAGGAAAGTGTTAGCGCTTCTCTCTCCACTCAGGCTCCAGCCTCTGCTCTAGCCTAATGGCCCAGAGTGGATGAACTGGGCACTAGAGTGACTCCAAGTCTTCCCTTGGATGTCCCTTGTCAAAGAAGCCATGTCATCTGTGCCCCCCTAGAATATAGATCCAGTGCTAGAGCATCTGTAAGAAACCCTATGCTCTCCCAACCAGGAAGGCAGGGCCAGGGCGGGAAAGGTTGCCTGCTAAGTCTGCTTTTCTCCGCTTCATCCCAGGGTCCCAACACATGAGTGAGGAGCCTCCCCCTGCTCCAAACCACCTCGCCCCCAGCTGCTGGAAACTGCCACTTCCAGATTCATTTGTGGGCACTAGGAAAGTTGGCAGCAGTGCTTAGGCAATCGCTCTTGAGAGTAGATTCTAGAAGAGGGCTCTCAGCCAGCTACCAGCAGGGGTGGATCTGGTTCAGCAGTGGCTCTTAACACCCAGGTGCATGAGTCTTATCTGGTGGGCTTACTAACAACGCAGAACCCTGTGATGCTATGCGGTAGCTTTTCCAACTACCCATGAGAGTAAGTTTCTCAATTGATCTACTACTTGTTGGCTTGTGTGTGTGCCAAGCCCAGCACTAAGAGCTTCCCAGACATGATCCGTTCTTGTCTGCCCTCGGTCCCGAGGCAGCCCTTGTTAACACCAACGAGACAACTCAGGGAATCAAGGTTTGGACAGGTTAAGTCACCTGCTTAAGGTCACTCAGCTGGCCAAACTCTGTGGGCAAGTGACCCTAAATCCCTGGTGTTCCAGGCCACTCTTGCCCACCACCTTCTGACCAGCTCCCCAGACTGTCTCTACATGAACCGAACTGAATTTGTTTTGTACTTGGAAGGACCACGTGCATGGTTCTAACTTTGCTTACGAAACAGAGAATGCAAACTTAAACAACTCTTTGTAATTGTCCTTCTGAGTAATCTCAGGCCTTGCTTTGTCAAAGAACCATGACTACACATAAAAGAAGATCCACTTCCCCAGTGATCTTAGTACCCTCTGGTAAAAGAGGTATTGCAGCCTTCTTCCCACGTAACTTTTGTCTCCAAAATAAAGATGCAATAGGACATCATTTCTGTAATCCTTTTAGAGTTTTTTCCTACATTTCAACAGTAATAATATTCCTTCAATTATGTTTTTACATCCTGTTATTCTAGAGTGCATGTGAAACAGTTTGAACTGATTGGCTTTATTACTATTCTGATGTTTCTATTGTTTTCTGTTTAATAAGAAACTTGTAACCACAGGCTCACAGCCTACTCTTTGACTTCTACAATTTCCCAAGGGTATTATCATTATGCTTTACGGTGGCACTCCAAAAAAACAAATATTATTATATTAGCCATTCTACTCAGCATGAGTTTTGGGTATGAGAATTGAGCCCAAAGACTGAAATCCCTTGTTGATTTCACTAGCAACAAAATGTGCCTCCTTTTAGTAAACCATACCTAGGAGGACTCAGCATGGAGAAGAAATTTCTGTTTTCAATTACAGAGGCCATGGGGAGGATAAGAATAATTTTGAGGAACTATTAGGAGAATCTTTCAGATGTTTTGCTTTGTAAAACTGGGGAACCCAACAAGGACATGCAGAAGTGGCAGACTACCCTACCGAAATCGAGGCTGTGTCTGTAATTTAAAAAATATTAAAACAGGAAGCAGTTATGATCCATTTTCTAGAGTGTGGATAGTCATCGTATATATGAGAATCCTAAAGAGAGGTGCTGTTTTTGTTGGGGGAGCAAGCTGGAGCATTGTTCAAGAACCTCCTTCTCGGTTAATAAAGCCAGAATGGCCTTCTAAAACCTCATTTTCAGCAAATTATGTTCTGTTCCCTCTAAGCAGAGCACCTACATAGGACTGTGTTGGGCATTCAGGCCCCAGGGGCTCTGGCTGAGGCAGAGTGAGGCTGAGTCCTCTCGCAGCCTGTACTCTGCTGCGGGGCTGCATCTGCCCAAAGGCGCCGTGTGCACCGAGGTTTACCTAGTCCTCTCTCTCCTGCTTACACCACATAATAAACGTGTCTGTTGTTACTAACAATAAAAAGACTCAAGAACAGGGATTGTTTCAAGAAATGAATCAAAATGTGAAGTTTCTTATAGAAAATATGATTCAGTTTTAATTTATGTGGTTGGTTTTAGATAGTCTTAAATAAATATTATTTTTTATAAAAATGCAAATAATTCCTCATGATTTAAAAATTGAATTTTAAATCTCTAACAAGTTAAATATAAACAATTAACAGGGAGGTATCTTGGGGAATTGTAAAATAGAATCTTTGAGTGTTTTAAGAAATAAAAAAGGAGTAATGTTAAATTTTAAAAAGAGGCAACAGTAACTCTCAAGGGAAAATGCATAGTGATACTGAGAAACAGTGCTTAGTTTGTAAATGCCACAAGGAAACCCAAAACATCAAAGGGGGAGTGCTATGAAGAGCAAACTGAAGCTGCACTGCAGCAACTCAGGGACAGACCTGAACAAAACTCCCGTCCACTCAAACCACTCACGTATACAGATAAATTCATACATCCATGTCTTTGGAGGTTCTGCCATAGTGGCTAGCAACCTGGGCAATTTTGCTGGGGACATTTGGCAATATCTGGAGATATTTTTGGTTCTCACTACTTGGGGGCACTACTGGCATTGAGCAAGTAGAGGTTAGGGATGCTGCTAAACACCCTGTGATGTACAATACAGCCCCCCCATCCACCCCGCTCCACAACAAAGAATCATCCAGGCCAAAATGTCAATAGTGCTGAAGTCATCAGGAAACCTGCTCTTCTAGGATTACATTCAACCTTGAGCAACATGAAATCCTGATGCTACAGTGACTTAAATAATTAAGTTTACTTATCTTGCATAACAAGTAATACAGAGGATGCCAGGCCAGAGCTTGTGTTGCAGCTCAGTGATACCATCAAGGACCCAGGACACTTAGACGATGCGTATTTCATCTGGGTATGCTATAAAAAGCAAATTGAACTTGCTAGTAAGAAAAAACTGCCATAGTGGCTATTGTATAGGCCAATGGCAAGGTTGGTCACAGATACGCTTCTCCTTTTCTGTGATGCTTCTGCCTCTAGCCTTGCTTGACTGCCTGGCAAAACTCTATTCCGTCACTCTCTACCCAAGTAATCTCTTCTCTGGAGTCTTCCAGGCTATTCCCAGGTAGTGCTGATCCCTCTGAGCCAGATGCTTCAGTCTTTGAGGACAAGGAAAACCTCAGGGGCAAAAAGGGACACCAAAGGGAGAGAAATGGAGCTTGCCCCACAGGAATAGTAGCCAATGAATTGGACTTGTCTCTTTGCAGACAGATGGAAAGATCTCAGTAAGAAGCCAGGGACATCTGAGAAGAGGATGAAGAGATGCCAATGGGGAAAAGTAAATTAGAATTGTTTTAGTTGGGCAAGATTAGTTATTTAAAGTAAACTCAATAGCAAATTCAAAAATATAGCATGAGTATTTTATAAATGGTTTCTGACAAGCATCATATAACAAACAGTGGGTGGGAAAGAGAGCATAAAAAGTAATCTCAAGCTCTTTGCTTGTTATTATTACAACACTAATAATGATAAAGATGACAAAAATCATAACCATAAGGCAAAGTCTTTGAGTCAATTTCCATTCCATTGGAGCCCATTGCAAAGAAGGATGCTGAGGTGTCATCTGAGCTTGGGGGGAGAGTGGAGTGATATTTTGCTGATTAGTAATTAGTAAAATTTTCCACGGATGAGGAAGGGGAAATGGTTTGGGGTGAGACATATATTTTTCTAGCCATGATCTTGTCCATAAGTCCAGGTAGATAGGTTGGCCACAGAGACATTGGTCCTGAAGAGAGAGAGCACGTGGTGGCCTTATGACAGCGTGTCGACACTCCCTGAAATTGCCAAAGAATTTCCCAAGACTCAGCTTTTCCTGCCATGGAAAGTTGATGAGATTTGTTTTAAGTTTGTTTTACATCATCCTTGCACTGATCCTTTGTACATTTGGTGGCTTCCAGGGGCAGCTGCTACTCCCCAAAAACCCCATAGTCTTAAAGTGGGTCATTACACCAGTCTAATGAACCAGTCCTCTATATTGGAAGCCCTTTGGTCAATTTAAAAATGAAAACGTGGCAGTCACAAAAAAACTTCTGCTCAGCAATTCTTAAAAGACTTCTTAGTAGGGATAGATCAGGATTTATTGAGCTCTAAAATAGTTTCATTAATAATTTGATACTGTTTTATTTCTTCTTCTTTTATACTTCTGTTCTGATTTCTCTTGGAACAATATTTGTATCTCTCAGAAAACCCAATAAGACTGAAAGATTTATCCTATTTTTAAACACTTGGACTCTCCCTGAGATTTGTACTCTGTTGGTAAGGAGTGCTACTTAATTCTATGTTCTAAAAGGCCCCTCAAATACAGTGGAATCTCTCAGTAAATGCTTAGTAATCAATTTCAGTGGCATTTGCAGAGAATGATCAAAATGGCATGACTGTACTATCGCACATGCATTAAGATTAAAGTGATATGTTTTAAACTATTTTCAAACCTATTTAGAGAGTTTCCTTACAAGTTTGATATGACAGGGAATGTGTTTTGAAAGAGGCTGAGGCAGAAAAAAGGGATCTGTACATAATGACCATAAGTGTGTCCTCCGATTGCTTTTCTATTTCACGGGCATGTGGGGTGCACTTGAAAGGTCACTGATTAGTCTAGTTTCACATCAGTAAATCACTGTTTTGAAACAGAAAGAGGAAAATAATAGCCAATGGAGTTTTACCAACATAATAAAGTAAATCAGGGAAACATGGTTTATAGACTATTTTCCCCGGCAGGACGCTTTCAAATCCGACAGAATGGCACCTTAATGGCCCACTGTGGACATGTTCCACTGGTCTCTGAACAGATTGATTTCTAGATTGGGTGTTTATTCTGCATTAAAATGTAGATTGATCTGGAAAAATGTGGCACGAAACAGCATGGAATAAGCAGCACAGGAGAGGATGTTATGCTGACCACAGTGGAAACGGTCTGCTGCTCCTCACGTGTTGTAAAAGTCAGGCATCGCCTGTTTCGGTGAGACAACATCAAGCAACAGCTTGGCCACCCTCTAACCAGCCAGTCAGTGGGTTTGTGAAGCCCAGCCGTAGACGTGTCTGTCATTCCTGACTGCCTCGGCAGCTGATCTAACTGCGGACGCATCTATGCACTGCGACCCCTACTCTTTTGTTCTCTTTCCATCTTGCACCAAACTCCTGTGAGTCTACGGTCTTCAGTTTTACCATTTGGCGAAGTCAGATGGTTGCCCACCCAATAGCCATTCTATCTTGCTAAGGAAACCTTGTTTTGTTCAGTGTTGGTTGGCCATGTGTCCCAGAGGAACCTTGGTGTCAGCCACCACCCCTCCCTCCCCTCACCCAGACGAAGAATCTTGACTGATGGAGGCGGATCATGGGTGGTTCCACTCTCCTTCACTTGGCTTGGCTTAGGTATGGGCGTGTGGCACAATTCTGGTCAATCAAATATGCGGCGAAGCCTGTGGGGATCTACTAAAAATATTCTCCTCACTTTTAAAAAGTTCACAAGACCTGTCCTTATCTTTTTTGGAAATCAATGTCTGTATCAACAGGAGCATTTATCTTGGGGCCAGGAAAGAGGCCAGCCTGTGGGAAAAGCCAACACACTGAGGTAGCAGAACAGAAAGAAGGAAAGGAACTGAATCCTGTATTATACCATTGAGATGCTGAATTAACCTACCCTGCCCACCAAAGGTGACCACTGTCCTGATGGAGTGGACACTGTGGTGTGCACGGATTCCTTCTTCAGAACAAAGGCACTCATTTCCTCATTTCCTCAGCTACTGGAAATATTTCTCCTGCATAAATCACCTTTGAGACTTTCTTCACTCCAGATATGTCCTCTCCCTAGGGGAAGCCTGTATGCAATGACTGATTTAAACAGGGGTATGATGGCCTGACCACCTTGCTTCAATGAGGATAACTCTAAAGAGTGTGCCAGCTCTGGAGTTTCCTGTGGATCAGCTAAAGTCTTGTGATTGCATCACGGTTTAACTTCTTCCTCTGTCCAATCCTACTTCTTTCACTTCTGTACATGTATTGTTCACGACAGCACTTGCCAATAATAAATTTCCTGCATGCAAAACTTCACCTGAGTCTATTTCCAGGCTAACCCAGAATAAGATACTAAATTTTTCAAGTAATCACTTCCTTGCTTTATAAAAATATTTAATATTTTTGCTATGTAACAACACATGCTTCTCTAAACACTGTATTTTACATTTGCCTGCCCCCTTCCCCAAAAGGACTTTAAATAAATAGAGTCAGACACCATATGTATTTTTTTCACTCAACATTGTTTATGAGATTTCATGATTTATTGTGTAATACTTACATTTCATTCATTTTAATTATGTTATAGTATTATTGTATTGTAGAAATTCACCACAATCTATTACTACATTACATTGTTGATGGGCATTTGAGTTTTTTATAGTTTGGGGGTTATGATGAACAATGTTGCTATGAAGAGTCTTGTACATTTTTCCAATATACATGTGCATACATTTTTGTGGGGTACATATATAAGAATGGAATTGTTGGATCAAAGAGTGCGTGGGTGCAGCTTTAGAATTCTGCCAACAGTTTTCAAAAGTAGTTGCACGTACTAATTTATACTTTAATAACGTAGGAGAGTTCTTCTTGAACCATATTCCTGCCAATACTTGGTATTGGTGGTCTTTAATTTTGATCTGTCTGATGGGTATGTGGAGGTATCTTTTATGGTTTAATTGATTTTCCTTATTACTAATGAAGTTGAAATTTTTTCAAATATTTATTGATCATTTGGGTACCCTCTTTAATGAAGTATCTGTTCACATCTCTTGCTTATATTTTTACTAAGCTGTTTGTCTTTCCTTAATAAGCTTCAGGATTCTTTATATATTCTGGATATAGACCATTTGTTGGTTGTACATGTGGCACAAGCCACTGCTCTCAGTGGCTTGATTTTTCACTCTTTTAATCATATACTGTATTTTAGTGAAAAGAAATTCTTAGTTTTAATGTAGTCAAAATTATCAATCTATCTCTTTACAGCTAGTGCTTTTGGGGTTCTGATTAAGAAATATTTGTCTCTCCAATATTAAGAAGCTATTCTCCTATAGCTTTATCTCCTTTATTATTTTGTCTTTTACATTTAGGTCTGCATTATACCTGTAATTGTTTTGTGTGTATAGTCTGAAATCTTTTAATTTTTTTCTGCATGGATATCAAAATATCCCAGCACCATTCACTGAAAAGGCCATCCTTTCCCAGTGCTCTCAGTAACACTATTTTTCATAAATCAAGTGTCTATATATGCATGGGTCTGATTCAGGGCTTTATATTCTGTTCCAGTAATTTATTTGTTTATCCTTTCATTGGTACTAAATTGTTCTATTATAATTCTTTAATCTTGATCTCTCTAATTTCTAACCTCCCACTTATCTTTGGGAATTATGGTATTTTCTCCAACCCTCCACTAAAACCTCTCTGGTCAAGGCCCTAATGACTTCCATGATGCCAAACCAATGGCCCATTTTCTGTTCTCATCTTACTCAACCTCTTTAAATCACTTAACACACCTAACATACTTCTCCACTAGGATTCAAGGAAATCACACTCACATGGTCTTCCTCCTAAATACTGGACCATTTCTTCTGAATCCCCTTTGCTGAATCATTCTCCTTACCCTAATCTCTAAATGTTAGAATCCCTTAGAGCTTGGTGCTTGAACTTCTCCATCTACACTCACTCCTAGGTGCTCTCATCCTGCCCCATGGCTTTAATTCCAGCTCTTCAGTAATGACGCCTACATTTATATCTCTAGCCCCAACCTCTCCTCCCAACTTCCTCCTTGGTTTCTCCATTTGGATGTCAAGTAGGCATCTCAAACCTAAAATGTCCAAAACAAAATTACTGCCTTCCACCCTCTTCACCAACCTAATCCTTCCTAGTGGCCCTCATCTCAGTAAATGACACCATTCAACTAGTTTTTTAGGAACCCCAAACTTTGGTGTCATCCTTGATAACAAATATATTCTGAATTGAGTCACTTTTGTCACCTCCATAGGTGCCACCCTGATTTATACATATCAATTAAGAATGGCTGGAGTTGGAGAAAATTCAACTGCAGTAGCTAAACCAGGGATCAGCAAACTAGGGCTCCCTGGCCAAATCTGGCCTGCTGTCTATTTTGGTAAATGAAGTTTTATTGGAACAGAGCGATTCCCATTCTTTTATGTATTGTCTATGGCTGTTTTTGTGCTACAATAGCAAAGTTGAGTAGGTGTGACAGAGACTATCTGGCCCATCAAGCCTAAGTATTTGCTATCTGGCCCTTTACAGAAAAAATTTCCTGACCCTTGGCTTTAGGGTGTCATTGTTAGGCTCATAGAAAGGACATCAGAGGTATGTGGTCTAGGATTGTTGCAGTGGCCCAACAATATCATGAAGAACACAAGATCTTTCCAGCTTTCTGTTCTGTCGTTCTTGGCTTATTGCCTCATGGTCACAAATTGACTAGTGCACCTCCAGGGATCATGTCCACATTCCAGGTAGGAAGAAAGGAATAGGCTAAAGAATAAAAGAGGAAAAAAATCCATGTCGACCTTGTCTGTCACCCCTCTCACCAAGAAAGAAAAGATCTCCCAAAGATTTGTCAGCAGACTACCACTTCTGTCTCATTGGCGAGAGTCACGTGGCCCTGTCACCTAGCACTGCAAGGGCAACCAGGAAACCAAGCACTTGACTTTCCAGCTTCTCCAGCAGATAAAGGAGAGACAGAAGAAGTGGACAATCAGTGCTGGGTGAGCGAATGTGCAGTGTGCGCTGTACGAAGCCATCGCTCTTCTCTTCTGGACTACCTGACGGGTTGCCTTGCTTATATTCCTGCCCCTCGTAGACTATTAGCCACAGCAAAACCAGGCTGAGGGTTCTCAAAACCAAGTCACACCTGTTGCTGTTTGCTCAAAATCCTCCAATGATTCCATCACACATAGAATAAAATCCAAGCCCTTCAGGACCTGACTGCTGCTCTGCTCCAGTCTCCTTCCTGCCTCTCCGTCCCTGGCGCACTCTCCCCCAGCCACACTGGCCTCCAGGGTGTTCTTCGAGCACACACAGTCCTGCCTCAGGGGGCCCTGCTCCCAGGTGCTCATGTGACTTGCCCTCTCACTTTATCCCTGTCTCTCATCAGATGCTGCCTCCTCAGAGAGGGCTGCCCTGCCATCTAAAACAGCACCCCTATTACTTTTCTTTCCTTATCTGCTTTAGTTTTGTTCCTTGCACTGATGAGTACCTAACATTCCAATTGATGTTTATTTGCTTAGTTGCCTGTGGACTATGAGGCGATGACTGTATTTGTTTCATTGCTACAATTTCCAGACCCTAGAAGTGAGCCTTGGAACAAACTAGGACTAAAAACTGTTGAATGAGTGAGTAGATTCCCATCACTACCAGTTTTGTCTATTTTAAAAAAGACAAATTCTGTTCTTTCTGATTTTCACAAGGAAACAGTGTGATCTGAAAGTCTGGGACCTTATCTAGTTCCCACTTTGTCTCTGGGTAGTCCTGGGGATATCAATCTCTCTCAGGTCTCAGTTCATCATCTGAGAACCAGGGTTGAAGTGAGGGGTTGCTCTCTAAGGCGGTGCTAGTCCTCTTCTATTCTGTGTCCTTGGGGAATGTCAGCAAAATGACCTGCACCCAACCAGAGCTGGGGCAGAGGAGCTGTTCTGCTTTCCTCTGCTCTCTCAAGGCTTGTTTCTTTCATATAGATTTATTACATGGCATGAAAGCAAGATAATGAGTCCCTGCTCTTTCAAAGAGCCTTTCACTCACCCTTCAATATAGACAGCCAGAGCCATGCTAGACTGTAAGCGCTGGGCACATCCACTCTTCTTTCATGGTTGAGCTTGTGTTGCTGCATCGTGCCTCAGGCTCTTATGCATTCTCCCCACATTCCATGCCCTGTGTGCTATCTGCACCTGAATTTTTTGAAGCTTCTTACATATTCACAGCCATGCTGTGATTTGGGAAAAGGGCAGGGGAGAAGAGGCAGCCCCCTGAAATGTGGTGAGTCAATACCAAGAGACCTCTGGAGGTAAGCAGGTAGGGAGAGATCTCTGGAGACTATGTCTGACTGCCACCTGCCTTGAGAGGAGGGAAAGGCCAGTACTAGAGTGTGGGCATTGCACGATCTGCCCCACTGAGGTCAGCAGAGAGTACGCAAAGCCTGAACCTGCAGGAATGCCAAGCTTCAAGCTGCCAGAATAAGAAGAGGGAACCGTTCAATTTGGGGAACTAGTAGTACTTCCTTTAGCTCCTTTTGTGTAACACTCCTGGAAGATGATGCTACCATGAGTGGCCAATTGGAACTGATCAAATCAAAAGCACAGGTGGAAAATTCCCCACATGTCTGACTTATACTATTGATGGTTGGTGGGTAGCTTATGGAAGGTGCTTCTTCTCCCTCCACCCCCGACCCCAACAACTGGCCAGCAAATTTATTTCTCATCAATGTGTGGGCAGTGGTCAAAGTATTTGGCATGGTGCAACATGCCACAGAACGACTTTTATACCATCATGACAAATGGAGGCAGAGATCAACAAGATTCCTAAGATTTGTTGTCATATTAGAGTTGACCTGGAAATCTGCAAAGTTATGTGTTTGTGATTCAGCTCACCTTAGTACATTTCAAGGCACAAATATTCACGGTATACCCTATTTAAAATACACACTCAGAGAGCCACCGTTATAATTATATCCTTCCTTCCTTCATTCAATATTTACTGATCACTGGCATCAATAATTTCTGAGAACCTACAGTGAAGCCTAATGCATTTCAGACTCTATTGAGTTTAAGATCATCTTTGAAAACATCGCTTTTTCCATAATGAGAAGTATACTCACTTAGAATAAAAGTAGATACTCTGTGCTGTTATACAAGTCGTACATTGTCACATAAGAACAATATATTCTCCTGGAGTTGAGCCTGCCTTTTAGTGAATTCTTTCTCTGTATCAGGGGTTATTAGTCAGCCATTCATCCTGCTACTTCCAAGCCAAAATTAATATTTGCGTGCCAGTGGAATTCCTCATCCTGGTGATATTTTCCATCGTGATTAGCAAACAGATTCTAAGCATATCCAGAGCAGGCATCTTATAATCTGCATTCTGCAAGGCACTGAGAGTCATTTCACAGAATTTTTAAAGCTGAAAGGAACCCTAGAGTCATGACCCCTCATTCTACAGATGACTAACAGACATGTAGAGAGATTTGTTCAAGGTCACCAGCCAATGAGTGGTTAGGTTAGACCCAGTTTTCTGGTGTCTTACACCCCCATTGCCTTTGACTTTGGCACAGAAGAAATACTTTTTCAAAATCTCAGTGGATAAAAATGTGACACTAAAAATATTACCTTAAACTTTCAAGGGGAAAAATCTATAGCTTAATGTATTTGAATTCACATTTAGGAAGAGATTTTATTCTAAATTACATAGCAATTATCTATTCCTCTATGAACATTCTACATTTCTCTGGGTGATAGAAACTTTTTCCAATAGTTAAAATAACTAAAAATTAGTCACCAGAGATTTAGGCTACTTATTCATGTTAAAGTTGTCAAGGACTTAAATTTTTAAACTATAAATAAGAAACACAAAGTTCTTTTTATGTGGTTTGTTGTTTGTAAATATAGGAGAGCTACATCCATATCTGCAAATACTATAGAGTTATCTGTAAATCTTGCAGTCGAGAAGAAGGAAAACAGTATGTCTTGGAAATAGATCACTAATGGAGTCTCAAAGTTCATGGATACACGTATGGGTGCAAGAAAAGCAGCATAAACACAGAGGGAAAGTTTCTGCCTGACCCAAATTTGAGTTTTAGAAGATTTCTACATTTTAATTTAAAGTCAACATAAATGAATATTAGTAATGTGAAAGTTTCTGAAAGAAGAAAATGTGATGAAAAATTCTCTTCAAGGGATACCTCATCCCTGGTATGGGCAAATGCCTAGAATTTAGAATGTACCAGAAGAGCCTGTCATAAGCCCATAGATACCTGGTTTGAGTTCCAAAGCATGGAACTTTCAAAACTCAGAGCTTCTATTTGTAGACAAGAGAGAGGAACCAACTACACTTTCTAATCCTAGTGGTAGGTGGAAGATGACAAGCACTCTGAGTGTGTCTCTTATCAAACCCAAACAGGTCATCTTCTCTCTTTGACAGCTTGGCAAACTGTCCCATTGAGTTGCAGCAAATTTGAATAACTCAAATCTGAAGTAAATCAAGCTTGTTTTGTTAGTCTCTGAAATTTGCTTTTACAAAACGTCCTTTCGCCAACTCAGAACACAAAACCATTCTCCTCCTCCTGTGTAAACCACTCTCCACGACAACGCCCCTCCTGTACACAGCACTTCAGGCTCACGCAAGCTTATTTTGTACTTTCACTCAAAACCAGAACTTGTAAACAGGTTCTTCCTGCCCTGCTTCATAGTCCTTTTCTCATTTCACACAACTGTGGAAAGCAACAGAGGCTAGCGTGGTGGGAGGCAGCCACGGTAGGTGTACTGATAAAAGATGCCAGCGTCTCAGTTCCAACCGTGACACCCCCTTTCAATGCATAAACTTCTCACCACGCTGAAACGTTCATTATGCCATTCAGAAGTAGAGGTCTAGTGGGACAATTTGCTGGAAAGCGCTTCCGTGATTATAAAGAGAAAATCAGTCGCTTATTCTGCGGGGATTGTTCATAAGACTGACAGACATGCTCAGTGTGGAGTTGAGAGTCTGCACCTGGTCAGGAAACTGCAAGATGGGACAAGGGTTCCTCTGTTGCTAATAATTATGCCTTGGGTTTAATCACCAACTTCATGCCTGACAAAATGGAAGCCAAAGACAGGGGAAATGATGAAGCAATAGGTATTTAAATCATGAAACATTTCTTGTTCAATTAGCATGGTGATGAGGCGCTCCGTTTGTTAGGGATTCTAGCTGATGCTGACAGTATTTTAATTTAAGGTTAGTTGAAATGACGGCAGCCGAGTTTCAGAAGTGACATAGTACAATGAATATGTCAGTTCCCTATAGGCTGGAGATAGGCTTTTGATGGCTTGAATCATAGCTCAGAAAGCTGAAATTGAAAAAGAAAGTAATTTGCTGCCTAACTCATGCTCATAATAGTTTCTTTTAGGGAGTTAGGAAAAGACAGCCTAGAGGAAGGAAACAGATGAGTCTAGTCTGTAAATGCCATTTGCATATCATTAATCAATTTAGGCAGCTGGATGGTCTGGGCCTATTACTTAGAATACTGTGTTAACCCAGCCCACTTGGTACTAGCCTAATTGCTCCATTGTACAGAGAAGACACCAGGAAGTGATCGCATCGCTGCTCCAGCTTTGTGGCTGCTGGCAACTCTAGACAATTTTTTTTCAACAAATTTCACAATGACAATCACATCTCTCCCTGAAAGGCTGAGAGAGAGGAAAAGGGGTAAAAGGACCAATTGCTATCACCTCTTAATTAGCCACAAATGTGTGATCCACGCTGTGGCATCTTCTGGGGCAAAATTTTAATTGCAAGCTGTGTTCTCCCTGGCCAGTGAGTACATGGGTACTTTCTCCTATTTATGTATCTGTCTATTGGTGTGTATCATGAGAATATTGACGAGTAACTTAGTATTAGCCCGGGCACTTGTTGGCTGTGTATTCTATTCCCACGTGCAGTGTATGGGATACACAAAGAGCAGGTCTTCAGAGGACTGAGCTTCTGCCATAACTAGCCGTGTGATCCTGGGCAAATATCTCTGCACTTCAGTTTTCTCATGGGTAAAACTAAATAAAAAGGTAAATCGGTAAAGTTCCCTCTAGTTCTAACATTGCATGATTTTATCGTTTTTTAAAGTTGATGTGTATTGATTGAGCTAATAGTGGGCCAGATACTGTGCTATGTGCCTCCCAGGCTTTCCCTCATTTGTTCCTCCCAGCAACCCTCAAAAGCAGGTACAATTACTCACCTCATTTGCAAATGAGGACACCACGGCCTAAAGAGAGAAAGTTGACACCTAAACTGTGATCTCTGAATCCCATGCCCCGACATACGTCTGCCATGTGCCTCACAAGAAATGATCAATGGGTATCGCTTCTTCCCTTTCTTCTTTCTTTCTCTTCCTTTTTTATTCTTTAGTAATAATATTATTGTTTTTATGAAAATACTATTTGCTTATTATTTAAAAATCAATCAATACATAAAAGCATGAATAATAAAACAGAAATAATCCACATCTTCGCCACCGAGAAAAAAATTATTAGTATTAGGTAAGCATTATTCCAGACACCTCACCGCATATGTATACATCTAGCTGGAGCTGGTAGACAGACACACAGAAGATAGGAAAAATGGTGCAATTATTTCTAGAAATAAAGTGTGTAAAATTATATTTTACTTGATTCTAATGATAGAAAAAACTGAATAAATGAAATCTTCTGCAAGAGATAATATTTTCTAAAGAATCTCCCTAGGGTTATGAAAATAAGATTATGAAAAACATTTAGAGATTGGGGTTTTATCTATATATTCTTTCTATTTCAATTTCAGACAGCATTAACTAATGCTCTGCTGTGAAAGATGAGGAAAGTCACACTTATTCTCACCTTCTGATTGTCATTTTTTATATTACTCTTTTTTCTTTTACTCCATCAAGATTTTTAACATTTATCCTTTGTGCTATACTCACAATTCACAGGATTTGGAAATAACTCCATGACTCCAGGATTTGTAGTTCAGGTTCGAAGTTTCAATGGATTTATTGCTCGCTCGTCTTTTTACCACGTGGCTTCTCCATTCGTGAATACTTTTGTTCGATTCATGTTTTGATTGACTGGAGTTTACCATCAAGTAGGTTTTTCAAGAAGGACTCAGAAGTGCTGAATTCTCTCAATTCCTATGTGCTTGGGAATATACAAAGGTTTGATTCCTGTATATGTGTACAAACACTTGGCTGAATTTATTATTCTTGGGTCATAGATATTTTCCCCTCAGAGTTTTATAGACTTAGCTTGTCACATTGTCTCCAGATACTGTGACTGTGGGGAAGTCTGAGGCCGGCACCAGCTTTGCTCCTGTGGGTGACTTATTTTTTTCAGGCCTGATGCCTAAAGAATTCTCCCTTTATCCTTTGCTATAATAACTTAACACAATTATGTCTCCATGCTGAATAGTGTTCATCAATTCGTCCTAGGGGAGAGAAGAGAACTATTCTTTATTCCATAGGTCCAGTTCTTTCAGGCAAGGTAAAAACATGCTTCCATGGTTTGGAGCAGCAGTTCCCAACCTTTTGGCACCAAGGACCAGTTTCATGGAAGACAATTTTTCCACAAAAGGGGAGTAGTGCAGGGGATGGTTTGGGGACAATTTAAGCACATTACATTTATTGTGCACTTTATTTCTATTATTATTGCACTGCAATATATAATGAAATAATTATACAACTCACCATAATGCAGGATCTAATGCTGCTGCTGGTCTGCCAGGAGGTGGGGCTCAGGCGGTGATGTGAGCAATGGAGACCGAGCAGCTGTCAATACAGATGAAGCTTCAAGCTTCCTTTGCTCTGCTCACCTGCCACTCACTTCCTGCTGTGCAGCTCAGTTCCTAACAGGCCACAGACCTATACGGGTCCATGGTCCAGGGGTTGGGAACCGTAGGTTTGGAGAATACTAGGTAGATTTTTCCCCATATAAAATCTTCCTCCTATAGCCTTCTAACTAGGAAACCACTTTATCTAAAGCCATATCTTGTTCACTGTTGTTTCCTATTGCTTAGCAGTGTCTGGCACCATGGACACTCTATAAAAATCTGGTAAAGTAGAACACAGGATAAACTGAAGTGAGGAGGGCAGGGGAGAAGCTAGGATGAGGAGGGGCTCTGGGAGAGGAGGCAAAAAGTTTCTATGTAAACTTTACTCTCTCGCCCTGCTTTGTCTGAGGCAGTATCCTTTCAAGGCTCCTATGCAATTTTAGTCTGCTCAGGAAAATCGCGAGTGGGGTGAACACTGTTAGTGAGGTGGTGTGTCTGCCCTCTGGTGTGGGGGTGATGGTAAAAGATTAAAAGCCACTTTTTGGGGTCAAAACCCTCAAACTCTGTCCTCGTGGACGCTGATCTCTCAACTGGGTTCCTGCTGAGTCTCTCCCTGAGCCAATCCATTTTTCCCACTGTGTTCGGGGTCGTTTTTCTAAAAGAAACAAACAAAACAAGTACTGATGGAGACAGTCTGCTGTCTTAGATTCTTTAGTATTTTCCTACTGCTTTCTCCTCAGGAACAAGCCAAGAAGTCCAAGTTCTTTGGGGGAAGATGCTCTCAAATCCTTTAGAACACTGATGTCCTACTTGTTTTCCTGCTTTGAGTAACCCTCTGAGGATGAAGTTCCCAGCACAGCACCCAAGAGTGGTTAAGTACAAAATGAATGTTAGTTCCCGACCCCTGCCCCTTCTCTCTCTCTCTCTGAATGCTGGTGCGTCACCATCTGATCATATTGTATTGAAATTCATTCTTGGAATGTCTGTCTCCCACTAGACTGTGAGCCTCTCTGGGCAAGATCCATGCCCTACTCATCTTTGTGTCTGCAGCTCAGCTCCAGGCACGTTGTAGGTTCTCAATAAATGTTTGTCGGATTGCACTGAGCTCTGGGAGCCAGTGCTCCGGAAAGATATATAACTACTATCTATAGCCTCTTTCTTTGTGCATCCACCTTCTCTCCAGTCCTAGACAATCTAAGGTGAAACAGAAGTAAGGAGAGCAGCAATCCATTGAACTGTATTTATTAATATCAGGGCAAACTTCTCATACTGCACGGAAACCCCAGAACTGCCTGGTGGTGGGAGACTTGTGATTCTCTCACTGTCTTGCTGCGTGACCTGAGATCATTTCTTTTCTCTCTGGGTCTGATTCCTCACAGGTGTCTCCCACTCCTGCCCCAGGAGGTGATCTCACAACAGGTGTGGTGTGGTTTCCAACATGGCTCTGCCATCCTCAGTGTCCCTGCCCCACACCCTCATCCTTTCCCTACTCCCCTCAGGTCACTGGCAGCTGTGTTCTTCCCTCCCTGTTCTCGGCGGCTGACCTTGTCTTCTCCCTTCTGGTGAGAGTAGAGGCCCCTCTTACAAATACTGTTCTCTCTGCCTGGACTGACCATGACAAATCATCCCCAAAGATGGCCACCAACAGTTCCTCCCGTGCATGCTGCTCCTCCCACCAAAAAGTGGAGACGGCTTCCTTCCACTTGAATGCAAGCTGGCTCATTACCTGCTCGAGGAGTAGAACATGGCAGAAGTGATGCTCTGAGACTCTGGGCCTAGACTCTAAGGGGTCTTGTAGCTTTCATTTTTCCCTCTTGAGATCCAGCCTACTGTGTAAAGAAGTTTGGGCTGGACAACCCATGTGGGAAGGGGGAGAGAGAGAGAGAGAGAGAGAGAGAGAGAGAGAGTGGTTGATTCAGCTACACTTTGGTCATGCCAGCCACCCCAGCAGAGGCACCAGGTGTGTGAGTGACGCCACCCTGCCAGGCAGGTCCTGTATTTTGGGAAACTGCATTATCAAATAACAGCAAAGACCTAAACACAGCGTCAGCCATAGTACAGCACACAGCATCTCCTACCCAGAGCTCTGCAATGACTTCTTGGTGCCTCTGTGCTCCTAGCCTCCTGTCATTTCCATTCATCTCCCATGCTACCTCCAGAGTTATCTTCCCAAACACAAATCTCATCTGGCTACTCTCCTACTATAAATCCCATAGCATAATGTCCCCCCCAACCTCACCCCAACATTCTTCTCTTGTGTTACTCCAACCGTACTTAAACACGGGTGACCGCGTTACCCGCCAGCTCCTGCCCAGGCATGGGTTCTCTTCAGGCCTCCATGCCTTTGTTTGTGCCGCAGGCTCTTTCCGGATTGCCCTTCTCTGCCCAGAACAATATCTCAACATCCTTGCGAGGCTCAGTTCAAACCTCACTTCCTCTGCAAAGCCTTCTTACTCTCCCAAGCAGTACTTCATGCTCTTCTGCGCCCACAGCCGTTCATGCGCCACTCAGTGATCATGTATGCAGTTTTATGTATCTCTCTTCAAATTTCAAGGTCACTTTTGTATTTCCCTCAAACCAACCTTCACCCTGAGCGCCTAGCACAATTTCTGACACAGCTTAGGTCTTCATAAATTCTTACTGAATGCAAAAGTACATTTTGTTCTTCACTCACGTCCCTGGCTTGCTGGAGGAATACAGACTCTACAAATGTAAATGTTTTTTCTCTCCTTACAGTCGGAAGCCTGGTGTGCTCAAGTTTTTAATAATAATCTTTCTCAAAAAAACCTTTATTTCTTCAGAAAGAGATGTTTCAAATCCCAAGGCCATTCCCTACCACAAATGTCTAACATGCCGTTTGTGAAGCTGGAACAAATGGATTATATCCCTTTGATTTTCTGGCAAAAATTCCACCATGCGGTACAGACTTCCTGTCTCTCCCATGTGTTTTCATGACAGCCCCAGTGGGGAGCAGCCTGTGCCTCTGGGTTTGTGCATTTCCATCTCCATCTGCAGGGCCATGTCTGCTCCGTAGAGTGCACAGCGGCCACTTTAAGAAACTTGAAGGCTTTCTGAGGCTTCCATTTTTCCCTTACTCTGAAAGGTGCATTTGATTAATTATATTATAAAATTCAAAGATTTGAACACACTTTGAATTCAGTAATGAGGTGCATGGCACGCCATGCTGTTGTACTGCCTGTTTCAAAAGAGATTTCGCTGCCTTTCCATGTCACGGATTACCCTTTTGTCACATTGCCAGCCTCAAGTAGATACATTTAAGCAGGGATCCCCAACCTGTGGTGAGTTGTATAATTATTTCATTATATATTACAATGTAATAATAATAGAAATAAAGTGCACAATAAATATAATGTGCTTGAATCATCCCAAAACCATCCTCCCCCTCCCTGGTCCATGGAAAAATTGTCTTCCATGAAAACAGTCCCTGGTGCCAAAAAGTTTGGGGACCACTGCATTTAAGGATCACCAAATAAATGTTTGATGACATGAAATCAGAAACTCCTGCTACAACCTTGTGCAGATCCACTGGCAGGAGCAACAGGACACAGAGGACCCTTCCCAAAAGGGTAAGCTACCCTACAGTTATGACAGTCACATGGAGTGTGCAGGGAGTGGCCAAGAGAAATTCTGAGAATGCAGCCTCCTGCTGCCCTTCTCCCTCAGAGGAGGTTTGCACAGGGTGCAGACTGCAAATGCTCAGCAGTACAAGAGCGGAGGCTTCTTAAAACGTGTTTCTTTGCCCTCCAGTAACTGCTAGGTCTATGTTGGGCTCCAAAACAAGGGGTGTAGATAAGTCAGAATAAGTCTTTAAAGAATAGGATAATGAACAGAGAATGAGATTTCAGGGGGTAATTTCTACTGGACATCCAGGGTTTACTTTCCATCCAGAGAGAGATAAAATGATATTTTTAAATAAATTATAATCCGCCCTCGCCCAAACCAATAGGCTCATTTCCTCGGGCACCTTGTCATTAAACCATTCACAGCATTTTCATATTGTTATTAACATCATAACTTACTCAGCTAATATTATTTGACAACATAAGCCAGAGTTTTCTCTGGATTAGCTCCACAGATAATGAATGTAAAGGCCAGTAAGCCAACCAAATCGCTGACCCCTCAGTACAAAGGAAATGTCCTATTAACTTAACAAGCACATACATTAGCGTACTTAGGGTATAGCACATTAGCTTTAAGCTGGTGGTTTGAAACCAGCCAAGATGTGCGATCGACCATCATAGACAAAGCACATGCTTTAGAGAAAGACTTTGATGTCAGCCCCAATATGTTACATTGTTGGGGGTGGGGGGGGTAATTAAAAGCTCAGTTCCCTCATATGTAAGAAGCCTGTTAATAATAGCTACCTCCTTGAGTCATTGTGAATATTCAATGAGGAAACTCTGCAAAGTACATAGCCTAGGGTCTGGCACATCATAAGCACTTGATAAATGAACTGATTATTTTCATAAGATAGAAGAAAAAATATATAAAAAAATGTAAAAAACATCAGGATAAATAGAAAACACAAAATAAAATGGTAGGAAAAAATTCCAAATATATCATTAATTGATATAAATGAGTTCCAATTACAGCTAAGATGAAATAACACCAACTAGATTTACTCTCCCACCCAAGATAACCAAAAAACTTGACAAAATAAAAGAAACAGTGGTTTTTAAGACACAGGATATTGGTAATGAAAGAGTGATCTCCAAGAGATGGGAAACGTGAGGTGAGTCCTAAGATTACCCAAGTTTACTTCCTTCAGAGATTATCCAGGCAGAGAGAGGAATGCAGGTGGAGCCTGGTGGGCTCCCTCAATCTGGGCTGAGTTGGGCATTAGAGGAAAGAAAGGCAGCTGGACCTTGCAGGAAAGAGTGCTGGAGAGGACAGAGCTGCACAAAGTGAGGATTCCAGGCATCTATAGAACGTGCTTCTTGAATATTTGGGAGAGCACTAATCAGTGTGTGCATGTGAGGAAACCACTTAGAGCTACGAGGATAAAACCACCCTAAGGATTAGAGAGAACAGTACCCAGGGCTCACACTGGGCCAGGAATAGTGCAAGTTTTCACCAGCCAGTCTGGAAAACCTCAGAATTCACAGGGCACTGCATACAGTACTCATGGCCCAGGGCCACGCCTCAGTCATGGGAAAAATCAGTCCTGGACTAAATGCTGTCCCATCTAGAAATCTTAAAAGCAAAACTAAAAAGAATCCGACTGTTTCCAAGTAACTGAATTGGATGCAAGAACAAAGCTCTGGGTGGGGCGCGGTGGCTCACACCTGTAATCCTAGCACTCTGGGAGGCCCATGCAGGTGGATTGCTCAAGGTCAGGAGCACAAGACCAGCCTGAGCAAGAGCGAGACCCTGTCTCTACTAAAAAAATAGAAAGAAATGATCTGGACAACTAAAGATATGTATATAAAAAATTAGCCGGGCATAGTGGCACATGCCTGTAGTCCCAGCTACTCGGGAGGCTGAGGCAAGAGGATCGCTTGAGCCCAGGAGTTTGAGGTTGCTGTGAGCTAGGCTGATGTCACAGCACTGTAGCCTGGGCAACAGAGCAAGACTCTGTCTCAAAAAAAAAAAAAAAAAAGAACAAAGCTCTGGAATATTTATAGGAATGCAAAAAGACACAGCACCCAACAAGGTATAATGCATAATATCTGGCATCTAATAAACAATGATCAGACATGCAAAGAAGCAGAATATATGATCTATCATAAGGAGAAAAATCTACCAAAGTAGACCAAGAACTGATACAGATGTTAGAATTAGCAAAGATAGCCAAAAACAGTCAAGATGGCATTCACTATGTTAAAGACATTAAACAGAGACATAGAAACTATAAGGAAATCCCAAATAGAACTTCTAGTGATAAAAACTGCAATATCTGAGATTTTTAAAAATACACCACATTAGATTAACAGCAGATTAAACATTTCAAAAGAAATATTAGTGAACTTGAAGACACAGCAATAGAAACTATTCAAAGTGAAACACACAGAAAAAAAGTTTTGTTCTTTTTTTTTCAAGAAATGAGAAGAGCACCAGTGATCTGAGGAACAATTTCAAGAAACCTAATATAAGTGCAATTGGATTCTACAAAGGAGAAGAGCAAGGAGGAGAATAAAGAAAAAGTATTTAAAGAAATAATAGTTGGAAAATTCTCAAATTTGATGAAAAATATAAAATCTTAGACCCAAGGATCTCAATGAATCCCTAGCATAAGAAATACAAAGAAAATTCCATAATGCACATCATAACCAAATTGCTCAAAACCAGAGATAAAGAGAAGTTTTAGAATCATCCAAAGGAAAAAGGCACATTATGAACAGAGAAACAAAAATAAAAATGATAGCAGATTTCTGTTCAGAAGAAATATAAATGAGAAGATATTAGAGCAATATTTTTAAAATATTGAAAGAAAGAAAGAAACTGTCAACATGTGCCTATACTTAGCAAGAATATCTTTTTAAAAATGAAAGCAAAATAAAGACTTTTTCAGACACACAATGTCCGGAAGAATTAATCTTCAGCAGCCCTGCACGGTAAGATATGTTCCAAAAAGTCTTTTAAGCAGAAGGAAAATGATACAGGATTGAAATATGGATCTACACAAATGAATGAAAAGCATTAAAAATGGTTGATATGTGGGTAAATATGTACTTTTTTCTTATTTAAAATTCTTTAAAAGGTAATTGATTCTTTGAATAAAAATAATTACAATGCCGTGTGGAGTTTATGGCATGTACAAAATAGTGTATAACAACAGCACCAAAACTAGAAAGGAAAAAACAGAAGTACAGAAGTATACTATTTTAGGTTTTTTACATTCTATGTGAAGTGATATAATAATTTGAAGATTGACTGTGATAAGTTACTGATGCACAGCATAAACTCTAAAGCAACCAAAGAGTTATAACAAATAAGCCAACAAAGGAGACGAAAGGAAATCATTAGCAAAAAACCCTCAATCCAAAAGAAGTCATGAAGAGGAGAAAGAGAACACAGGACAGATAGGACAAATCGAAAACAAATGGCAAAGTGATACATTTAAATCTAACTATATCAAAACCACATTAAATGTTAATGGTTTACTCCAAATAAAAGACACAGATCATCAGATTGAATAACAAAGCAAAACTCTACTATATGCCACCTATAAGAAGTGCATTTTATTTTTTTCCCATTTATTTTTTATTTGTCTATATTGATGAGATACAAGTGCAATTTTGCTACATTGATATATTGCACTGTAGTGAAGTTAGGGCCTTCAATGCGTACATCACTGAAACAACAAACATTGCACCCACCAAGCAACCTCCCCTCAACCATCCCTCCCCTCCATTGTCCACCATTCCACACTCTACTTCCGTGTGTACACATTACTCAGTTCCCACTTATAAGTGAGAACATGTGGTACTTGCCTTTCTGTGTCTGAGTTGTTTAAGATGATGGCCTCTAGTACTATCCATTATTAGATGCATAAATGTTAAGTATTGTTATGTTCTCTTGATGAACTAACCTCATTATGATGATGAAATGACTTACTTTGTCTCTAGCTTATCTACCAAATATGCTTTGCTCTGAAATCTATTTTGTCTAATATTTATAGTCACTCCACATTTTTTTTGATTTACATACCACATTTTCCCATCCTTTTTCTTTTTAACCTATTTGTATCTTTATATTTAAAGTGCACTGTGGCCAACTAGACATAAGTAGTAGTATGTACTTCCTTCATGATGAAGAACCAGAATAGTAAGTAGATGCTCACATTTTGAACAGATTGTCTGGAAGTAGAAAATGTTAGAATTCACCAGAGAAGTGAGGAATGAGAAACAGAAAAATCCACAATTATAGTTAAAGATTTATTTTTTTATTTATTTATTTTTTTTGCACAACAGAGTCTCACTCTTTTGCCCGAGCTAGAGTGCCGTGACATCAGCCTAGCTCACAGCAACCTCAAACTGGTGGGTTTAAGTGATCCTCTGCCTCAGCCTCCTGAGTAGCTGGGACTACAGGCATGTGCCTGGCTAATTTTTTCTATATATTTTTAGTTGTCCGGCTAATTTCTTTCTATTTTTTTAGTAGAGACAGGGGTCTCGCTCTTGCTCAGGCTGGTCTTGAACTCCTGAGCTCAAATGATCCACCTGCCTCAGCTTCCCAGAGTGCTAGGATTACAGGCATGAGCCACCGCGCCCAGCCTATAGTTAAAGATTTTAATACTTAATTGACATCAATGGAACATTCCACCCCAAAACAACAAAATACATGTTGTTTTCCATTGTACAAGAAACATTATCAAGATGGACTATAAAACAACTATCAGTAAATATAAAAGGATTATATTCATATACAGTATGTTCTCTGACCAAATGAAATTAAATTAAGAACTTCATAGCAATACATATAAATCAACTGATCTATCCAATTAAAACACAAAAGTTGTCATATATGGCATGTGTGTGCATGTACACAAATATGTCTATGTACTGTTTTCACAAGTGATAGACCTAATAAATAAAGGCTCAGAAAAGTTGCAAATCAAAACACTGAAAAGTAAATATGAGGTAAAAAAAAAATCTTATTGCTACTTTCAAAAATAATAAAGATACTTTGAAACAAAAAGCATTACTAGGATAAATAAAGTCACTATATAATGAAAAGATTTTTAGTTCACCAAAAAGATAAAACAGTTTTAAGCTTTATGTAATCAAAAAGAAAATATAGAACTCTCTAAGAATTGACAGAAAAGGCCCTTCCTGGAAATAGTGATTGTAGCAAATGCACAGGATACAAGGTTAATATACAAAAGTGAATTGCTTTCCAACATACCAGCAATGAATTTGAAATTAAAAATACAAGACCATTTACATCAGTATCAAAAAACAAAGTACTTAGGAATAAGACTAACAAAATATGTACAATATCTATATGAAAAGAATTACAAAACTCTGATGAAAGAAATCAGAAATCTAAATAAATGGAGAGATATTTCATGTTCATAGATAGGAAGACTCAATGTTGTTGAGATGCCAATTCTTTCCAACTTAATCTATAGATTCAATGCATTCCCAATTGAAATCCCATCGAGTTATTTTGTGAATATTGATAAACTGTTTCATATAGAAAGGCAGAAGACCCAGAGTAGTCAATACAATACTGAAGAACCAAGTTGAAGGACTGACATGAAATTTCAAGACTTACTGTAAAGCTACAATAATTAAGATAGAATGCTATTGGCAAAAGAATAGACAAATTGATCAGTGGAACAGAATTGAGAGTCCAGAAATAAAACTACACAAATACAGTAAGCTGATCTTCAACAAAGGAGCAAAGGCAATTGAATGGAGAAAACATAGTCTTTTCAATAAATGGTGCCAGGACAACTGGATATCCATATGCCAAGAAAAATGAATCTAGATACTGACCTTACATCTCACCCTAAAATTAATTCAAAAATAGATCACAGACTTAAATTTAAAAAGCAAAATTATAAAAGTTCTAAAAAATAACATAGGAGAAAATCTAGGGTTCTTGGGTTTGATGGTAAGTTTTTAGATACAACATCAGAAGCACAATCCATGAAAGAAAAATTAACTTGGACTTTATTAGAATTTAAAACTTTGGTTCTGCAAAAGACACTGTTAAGATAATGAAAACATAAGCCACCGACTGGGGGAAAATATTTACAAAACCCATATCTAATAAAGGCTTGTGTCCAAAATATACACATAACTCTTAAAACTCAACAATAATAAAATGAACAACCCAATTAAAAAATGGGCAAAAGGTCTGTACAGACACCTTACCAAAGAAAATAGATAGATGGCAATACGTATATGAAAAGATGCTCAGCATATTATAATATGTCATTATGGAATTGCAAATTTAAGCACCAATGAGCACGACTACACACTTGTTAGAATGGAAAAAATTCAAAAAATACCAACAATAACAAATGCCGTTGAGGATGTTGAGCAACAGCAACTCTCATTCATTGCTTGTGGGAATGCAAAATGGTACAGCCACTTTGGAAGACAGTTTGGCAGCTTCTTATAAAGCTTATCATAGTTTTATCATATGATCCAGCAGTTATACCCCTGGTTGTTTACCCAAATGGGTTGAAAGTTATACCCACACAAAAACCTGCACACAAATATTTATTGCAGCTTTGTTCATAATTGCCCAAAACTGGAAGCAACCAAGATGCCCTTCAGTAGGTGAATGACTAAACAAACTGTGGTACATCCATGCAATGAAATATTATTCAATGATAAAAAGAAATGAGTTATCGAGCCATACACACACACACACACACACACACACACACACACACACACACATACACACACACACCACATGCACAATGAAGGAACCTAAATGCCCATTGCTTAGTGAAAGGAGTCAGTCTAAAAGGCTACAGACTGTATGATTCAACTATATAACATTCTATAAAAGGCAAAATTATAGAAGTCACAAAAAACTCAGTGATTACTGGCTAGGAGTTTGGAGGGGGAAGGGATGAATAGGTGGAGCATAGGGGATTTTTAGGACAGTGAAACTACTGCGTATGGTACTGCAGCAGTGGATATATGATATTATACACTTTTCAAAACCCATAGAACTGTACAAGACAAAGAGTAAATAAACCCTATTGTAAGCTTTAGACTTTAGTTAATATAGTGTATTGGTATTAGTTCATCAATTGTAATAAACATACCACACTAATGCAAGATGTTAATAATAGGGAAAAGGTGAGCAGGGATTGAAATGGGGGTATATGAGAATTTTCTGTGTTATCTGTTCAATTTTCTGTAAACTTAAAACTTCTCTAAAAAATAAAGTCTATTGATTTGAAAAATACAGCTTCAAATTACAGAAATAAAAATTTTCATGTTTATAAAGAAAAGTGATAAATCAACTAATGTACTGAAGAATTTTAGCATACCTCTCACAATAATTGATAGATTATGCAGACAAAACTCTGTCTATCCAATATTTGACCTACACAAAGAACACTTGTTTTGTGTAACATATTTCAAACATTATACTCAACAATAGGAGAATTCACAGTCTTTTCAAACAAAGATACGTTTATTAAAAAATTGACCTCACAGTGCTCCATAAAGCAAGTCTCAAGCAGTTTCAAAGTATTGTAATCATTAGGATCATTTTAAATTGGAAATCAATAATCAAAAGATATCTTGAAAAGCTCATGCTCTTGGAAATTTGAAAGCATGTTTTTAAATAACTCT
This sequence comes from Avahi laniger, assembly GCA_963575035.1. Taxonomy (NCBI): domain Eukaryota; kingdom Metazoa; phylum Chordata; class Mammalia; order Primates; family Indriidae; genus Avahi; species Avahi laniger. The sequence continues at coordinate 51,979 of CAUYSK010065906.1, forward strand.
TGGGTCAAAGAAGAAATAAACATGGAAATTATAATAATATCAAAACGTGTTGAATACAATTAAAGCATCAGTTAGAAGATAAATTATGGTAATAAATGTTTATATTAGAAAGAATAAAAGGCTGGAAATTAAAGAGCTAACTATCCAATTTAAGAAACATTTTAAAAAGAGAACAAGTACTATAGAAGCAAGTAAAGAGAGAAATAAAGGTAAGGACAGAAGTTACAAAGTTGGAAAAGAAAGATAACATAGAGGATCAATAAAGTCCAAGTCAGTACTTTCCAAAGGCTAATAAAATCAACAGCTCCCTGGCAAGATAGATTAAGAAAAAAATGACAAAAGCAAAAGAGGAAAGGAAGGGATGTTTCAGATACTTACAAGTTTATGAGAGAAAATGCTAAACATCTTTATGTCAATAAAAGGGAAAACACAGATGTAATAAATAAATTCCTAGAATGTGTCTTACTAAATTTGACCCAAGAAGAAAGAGAAAACCTAAATAATTTTGTGCCTATTAAAGTAATTAAATCAAGAGTGTGAAATCTTCCCGCAACTATCAGGATAGTGACTATCTCTAGGGGTGGGGAAAGTGGGAGAATGGATGAGGGTAGCACACAGAGAGCTTCACAGGTATCCTTAAGGTACTATTTTTTAAGCAGGGTTTAAAGATGTTAGTATTCATTTTATTATTATTTATATTTTGCATATGTTAGAAATATTATTCGATTGCATTATATTTTTAAAGAATATGTATATTAACTCAGAAGCAGTGTTTTAAAACTACCTTCCTATAAGATAGTATAATATATATGTTAGCCCTTAAGGCTCTGCTCAAGGCACTTTTTAATATTAAAGGTATTAGAAAGAGCCAGGCATGGTGGCTCACAGCTATAATCCCAGGATTTGGGGAGACTAAGGCAGGAGGAATAGCTTGAGGCCAAGAGATTGAGACCAGCCTAGGCAATATATTGAGACCCATCTCTACCAAAAAAAAAATTAAACATTAGTCAAGTATGGTGGTGCACACCTGTAGTCCCAGCTACTGGGGAGGCTGAGGCAGGAAGATCGCTTGAGCCCAGGAGTTTGAGGTTGCAGTGAGCTGTGATGATGCCACTGCACTCTAGCCTGGGCAACAGAGCGAGACCCTGTGTCTACAAAAAATAGGAAAATTAGCTGGACACGGTGGCACATGCTGTATTCGCAGCAAGTCGGGAGGCTGAGGCAAGAGGATCGCTTGAGCCCAGGAGTTCAAGATTACAGTGAGGTATGATCATGTGCCACTGCTCTTCAACCTGGGTGACAGAGCAAGACCCTGTCTCTTAAAAAAGATAAAAATTATTATAAAGGAATCATGTGAATTGAAGAAATTACTATACAAATAGTCATCTTTGGAAACTGAAACTATGACATAATCAGAACTTTATCATATTAATAACTTGGTATTACACATATGTACATACGTATGTTGCATGGAATGAATCCGCAGTATTGCCACACTTTAACTCCATGTAATTTTAGAAAATACCAATTATTATTTTTTTTTATTACAGGATATTATGAGGGTACAAACATTTTGGTTACATTTTATGTCTTCGCCTCACCCAAGCAAGGATTAGAGGCATGCCCTTCTTCTCTACAATGCTCACCACGTCCATTAGTTGTGAGTTTACCCCCTCAACCCTCTAATCCCTGGAGAATATTACTATGGTATGAGCACCATAGTGTTGATCAGTTAATACCAATTTGATGACAAGTACATGTGGAGCCCATTCTTCCATTCTTGTGATACCTCACTTCGAATAATGGACTCAAGCTCTATCCAGGAAAATATAAGAGGTGCTAAATCACTGTCATTTCTTATAATTGAGTAATATTCCATTGTATACATATACCAAATTTTAATAATCCAGTCATGAATTGACAGGCACTTGGGTTGTTTCCACATCCTTGCAATAGTGAATTGTGCTGCCATAAGCATTCGGGAACAGATATCTTTATTATAGAATGTCTTTTGCTCTTTTGGGTAGATGCCTAATAGAGCTATGGCTGGATCGAATGGTATTTCTATTTTTAGCTCTTTGAGGTATCTCCAAATTATTTTCCACAGAGGTTGCACTAATTTGCAGTCTCACCAGTAGTGTAAGAGTGTTCCTGTCTCTCTGCATTCTCGCCAGCATTTGTTGTTTTGGGATTTTTTGACAGAGGCCAATCTCACTGGGGTTAGATGATATCTCATTGTGGTTTTGATTTGCATTTCTCTAATAATTAGAGATGTTGTGTATCTTTTTATATGTTTGCTGGTCATTATTCTGTTTTCTTTTGAAAAATTTCTGTTCATTTCCTTTGCCCATTTATTGATGGAGTTGTTTGATTTTTTCAAGTTCTAGATAGATTCTGGTTATCAGCCCTTTATCAGATGTGTAGAGAGCAAATATTTTCTCCCATTCTGTCGGCTGTCTATTTGCTCTAATGATAGTTTCCTTGGCTGTGCAAAAGCTTTTTAATTTGATCAGATTATTTTAACAGTCGAGAATATTTAACTTGATTAGATTTGTCAAATTGCTCTCTGAAGTATCTGTATCAATTTAAATTATCAAAATCTCTATTTCCTCCACTTCTTGAAAACAATTTGTCAGACTATAAAATGTTTGCTGTTATAATAAGCAGGAAATATTTCTATGTTTATTTCATTTGCCTTTCTAGATTTTCAGTGAGTTTAAGTATCTTTTTATATGCTTATTGTCTATTCAAGTGCCCTCTTCTATAAATTACATAAATTACCTTACACACACACACACACACACACACACACACACACACACTTGATTCTCATTATTCACCATAGTTATAAAGATACTGCAAACACTGAATTAGCAAATGTTAATACTAAACTATTGCTCCTAGGGAAAATATAGAGTTAGATTCCTATGAGCCTGTGGTCACAACGTTTTTGTTACTCAACATGTAACATTGTATAACGTGTGTTTCTTTTTAGAGACATTTTAATATATATTGTCGGTTCATTAACACTGAAGTCAAGGCCAACAGCGCTATACCTTACTCCTAAACAAAGCTTCTCTAACACACGCATTTTCTCCATACAACACATCGTAGCCTTCCTGTGCTTAGAGCACTGGACAACACTTCAGCACCATGCTGGGGCAATTTTAAACAGCCAAATCACCAACAAAAAGCACAAAAATGTAAGAAACGTGGCACTAAATAGATCACAAAAAGGACACTTCTGGCAGTATGAGAGCTAAAACAACAAGACAGACTATTATACCTTGTTCAACCTTGGTAAGAACATATATGTCGGGTGACTCAAATTTTTTGCTGTTCTGTGTATATCCATGAGTGATCGTGAAAGCACTGTATTGATTTTGAAAGTACAAATAAATTTTAGCAAGTAGATGAATTTACGAGTACCAAATCTGTGAATAATGGAGATCGACTCTGTGTGCATGTATGTGTGTGTACTTATACTTTTTAATATCGCTTGCCAACGTTACTATGGTGTTGTTTATATTTTCTTAATAATTTGTACAAGTTGTTTTTTTAAAAAGCCTGCTGGATTTGGGTTAGGACTGCATTAGGTCAATTTAGGGACAATTGACAACTTAACAATATTGAGCCTTCTGACCTATGAACAGAGTATTTCTCCTTTGATCTGATTCTACTTTAGTTTCACTCAGCAATAACTTGTAGCTTTCATTTTAGAGATCTTTCACATCTTTTAAAATATTTATCCCTAAGTATTTGATATTTTTTATGCTACGGTGAGTGGTATTTCTTAAAATTTGAATTTCGAATTGTTTATTATTAGTTTATAGACATAGAACTTATTTTTGTATATTGATCTTGTATCTTACAACTTGATAAACTAACTTGTTGGTTCTACATTAGTTCTAGAAGTCTTTGTGCAGATTCCATGGTATTTCCATACCAACAATTATGTTGTCTGTGAATAAAGACAGGCTTACTTGTTCCTTTCCAATATGGATAATTTTGCTTTTTCTTACTTGGTCGCACTGGCTAGAACCTCCAATATACTGCTGACTACAAGTGGTAAGATCAGACAGACATATTTGTAGCAGTCCTGACCTTCAGGAGAAAGCACTCAGGCTTCCACCATTAAGTATCATGTTAACTGTATGTTTCTTGTAGATGCCCTTTATTAGGCTGAGGAAGTTCCCTTCTGTACCTACTTAGCTGAGAGATTTTATAAGTAACATGTGTTGGATTTTGTGAAGTGCTTTCTCTGTGTCTCTTGAGATGGTCATTTTTTTATTTCATTAATATGATGAATTAATTATTTGATTTTTGGATGTTGAACTAGCATTGCATCCCTGAGACAGACCTCCCTTGATCATCATGTGTGTTATAACTTTCATGGCTTGTTGGATTCACTTTGCTAAATTTGCTTATAATTTTCACTTCTACGTTCATTACATTACATTGTCATAATATTTTTGTCTGTATTTGGTATCAGCCTAATGCTGGACTTACACAAGTATTTTGGAAGTATTTCCTACTCTTTAGTTTTCTGGAAGAATTTGTGTACAATTAGTATTTTTTTCTCCCTTAAATATTTGGTAGAATTCACCAGTAAAGCCATCTAGTCCTGGAGTTTTTTTTGTGAGAAGGTTTTTAACTACAAAGTCAATTTTTTTAATGAATAGAAGCTATTCAGTTTATCTATTTCTTCTTAAGAAATCTCTGGTAGTTTGAATTTTTCTGAATATTTATCTATTTCATCTAAATTTATTAAATTTATTAACATAAAATTATTCATAACATTCCCATATTATCCTTTTAATATCTGTAGAATCTTGAGTCATGTCACCTCTTTTATTTCCCATATTAGAACTTTGTATGTTCTCTCTCTTTCCTGATTAGTATAGCTAGAGGTTTATCAGCTTTATTGATCTCATCAATGAATAAGCTCTTGGTTTCATTGCTTTTCTGTTTTCTGTCTTATTGATTTCTTCCCTACTGCATACTATTTCCTTTCAGCTACTTACTGTAGGCTGAATTTGCTCTTCTTTTCTAGTTTCTTAAGGTTGAAGTTGAAGTCATTGATTTAAGACCTTTCTTCTTTTCTAATAAAGATATTCAGTGCTATAAATTCTTCAGGATGGCTTCAGTATTATCACACAAATTTTATACATAGTGTTTTCATTTTCATTCAGCTGAAAATAGTTTCTAATTTTCTTTTAGATTTCTTTTTTGATCCACAGGTTATTTAGATGTATGCTAATTAGTTTCCAAATATTCACATATTTTATAGATTTCTTTTCTATTATTGATTCCTAATTTAATTCCATTATAATTCAGAAAACATTTTCTATGACTTCAGTTCTTTTAAATGTATTGAGACTTGCTTTAATAAACTTGTATATGTTTTATATATGATTGAGAGGAATGTCAACTCAAGGTTTTAAATATTTATTGGTAAAGCTTTTTAATTGTGTTGTTTAAATCTTCTATGTTCTTACTAAATATTTTTTGTCTGGTTGCTTTATTTATGATATGGGTATATTAAAGTCTCCACTATGTGAATTTGTTCATATCTTCTTATAATTCTGTTAGTTTTTCTTTATATACATTGAAGCCCATTTGTTAGATGTATACAAATTCACAATTGTATCTTCTTAAAAAATTGTCTCATAATGCAAAGTGTTCTTCTTTATTACTCTTCCTTTTGCTTTTAATTTTATTATACTTAGTATGATAATAACATTGCTGCACCAAATTCTCTATTTGTTAATATTTGCCTGTTACATCGTTTTCTATTTTTCATTTTCAGTTGTTCTTTGTAGTTCTGTTTTAGGTAAGTCTTTTTGTTTTAATCAAATACGATCATCTTTTCCTTTAGATAGCCTGAGTTTGACCCATATACAATTATCAAGATAATTGATACAATTGGGTTAATTTCTATTCTTTTGTGTTGTGTTTTCTGTGTACCATTTTCTTCCCAATTCTTCGCCCCCCCCCCTTTTTTTATCTCTCCACCCACCTCCCCTTATTTCTTCTCTTGGATTGATAAAATTGTCTTTATTTTTTTTCTTTCTTCTTTAATGGTTTGGAAGCTATAAATTGCATTTCTATTATTTTGGTGATTACTTTCAATGTAAGCTTTAAACTCTATATTTCCTGACAAAGTCTAAAGAAATTCAGTATCCCCATCCTTCTAAACAAAGCAATGATCTGGGTAAGCATCTATCCATTGAATTCCATTCCTTTCATCCTCCTTGTATTTACTATCTAATTTTATTGCCAACTCTTTTTTCAACAAACAAAAATGTTAATCTTGAATTGTCAGTAGTTAATTTGATTTAACATCTTTTTATCTATTACTTTGTTCATTAATGCTTCTTACATGACATTTCATCATTCCTTTTTTTTTTCCTTAATGACATAGATCCTTTGGTAGTTCTTTCAACAGGAGCTTGTGGGTGGGTTGTATTTTGGAGGAAAAAAAAAAACAATATGGGGTCTCTCAATCTGTCTTCTATTTCACTTAATATCTCTTTAATATTTTTCTGTCTTTATTTCTTTGTGCTTCTTTCTAGGTGAATTCCTCAACACTATTTTCAAATTCGGTAATTCTCTTTGATTCTTTCCAGTCTGGAATTTATCCCATTTACTGAATTTTTCATCTCAATTATTAAGTTTTTTTATTTTCAGGTTTTTCAATTAGTTCTTTATATTTATTTATATAGATATAGATCCTTAATTATTTTCTACCAGTTTGCAATTCCACAAAGACTTTTGCGGTTATTATTTCCTCCTTTATTTCTGAATAACTTAAACATATTTATTTTAAAGTCATTTTGAAAATGTTTATTTTTATTTTTCAACAATTAATTCTTTTTCTGGTTCTTGGTTATTGACTCACTTTCTTAGAGTGAGTTTTCTTTGTATGCTTTATTATTTTAATTATTTCCCCTCTCTCATCATTCACTTCCCTCTTTCTGACCGTTTTGCAAGTCCTCCACCCAGCTCCTGGGACTCCTATGCTGGAACAAACCTTACGTCAACAGCAGAGGGCTTCCATTTTGGGGACAGTATCACAGATTTAGCCATTGAATGAGCAGGTGCCCTGGCATAGATCCTGTCTCCACTGCCCTCTCTGCTTCCTCTGGCCACAACAGCTACACAGTTATATAGTTTTACTTATGCTTACTCTTTTAAACAAACATAAACTTGTTTTTTAACTTCCAGTACTAAATTAAATAAATACAGGCCATAGCCCAGTCAATTGTCATAGCCTCTTTTCAGCTTCCTTTCCTGGGTAAGAAACCCCATCCCTGCCCTGGTGTCACTTCTGCTATCCATCAACGTGCAAGGTGCTCTTGGTCCTGTGTACCCCACAGGACCAACTCTGGCCAACTCTGAGCGTTTCTGGATTCAGAGTCCAGTGGGTTTTTGGCCTCAGTCCCCATTTATAGCTGGATGCTTCTATTTTGATTTTTGTCTGCATAGACAGTTTGTTTTTGAGCATGGAATATATTTGGAGTGTGTGTGCATGTGTGTGTACGTGTGTGTGTGTTTTGTATTTGAAGCAGTTTAAAATGTGAACTCATACCACCATCTTGCAAAGAAGCAAAGAGTAGAGTTTCTCAATCTTTAATAGACTCTGCTCTTTTTTGACATTTATACAAATCTCAGCATGCTATTTTTATCTGTAAATCCTTTTACATGATTTGAAATTTCGAGATACTATAAATAAAACTATGACTGCCTTCACAAGGAGGCTGAATTCTTTCCATAGACATTTTTAGAATGACACATGTCTTCCCACCCCTACCCTGCCCACTCCCTATGTCCAGACTCTCCCAGGTTAAAAATCACTGTCCAGAAAGGAAACATGCTGCTCTCATCAGATCAGCTTCAGAAAACTCAGAAAGTAGAAGAGTGAACAACCAGGGAGACTGTGTGACTATGGCAGACAGGGATACCTGGAACGACCAACTCGACCTGCCTGCACAGAGCGAGCACCCTGGTTCCAGAAACCAGGAGAGTGAGCTGATGAACCTGCACAACCAATAACTGGGTCTCGCTTAGCCTGGTCAATTTGTTCTCAAATTCTAACCATGGGAATAAACACTACTTTTGATGACAACATTTTTTTTTATTTCACAAACAACTTCATGAAATATTTACAGAAATCAAAATAAAAGAACATCAAAATTAAAGAACCCATTTATTTACCCAGTAGGTAAATAAAGAATAAGAACAGGTGGTTCTCATAAGAGGAAATAAAAATTGATCTAACATACACACAGGTTATCTTTTATATTAACCAAGGAAATGAAAATTAATGTACTATTTCATATCTAGAAAAAATTTTTAAAAATAATACTCAAGTATAAGCTTGCTGTTAAACTAGTGTATTTGTACTTGCTGCTACATTGGAAATTGGCACAATCATTTGGAAAAGCAATATAGGAATATGTATCAGGAGCCACAAAAATGGTTTTTATGTTTTAGCCAGTAATCTAACTCTTGGAAATTTATCTTAACATCAAAAGAAAAAAACTTATATGCAGGAAAGTGTTCATGCGGCATTATTTACAATACTGTGTCCAAATATTGAAGAGGACAAACAGGGACAAACAAGAAGTCTGCCCCAACATTTTTAACAGCTTTTATCAAGGAATAACTGACATCCAATAAACTGCATTTAGGTATAATTTGTGTATAATTTGATAAGTTTTGGCATATGTGTACATCCAGGAAACCATCGCCACAATCGAGGCAACAAACATAACCATCCTCCAACATTTTTAATTGAGCAGAAAACAATTAGGGCCAGACACTTGCTAAATGAGGCTACCCCAGCCATCCCCCCCCCTCCCCGTTCATTCTGCAGCAGCAGACCAGCCAGGGAGAGGAACTTGGAGTCACTGGGAGGACAGTGCTCAAGCTGAGCAGGTTTGCCCTCTCCTTGCGCCCTTATGATGCGCCCCCCAGTGGCCAAGAAATTGGGGGTCCAAAGAATAACTCAAGAGGAGACCAACACCCACCTTCTGCCTGGATAGGCACCAAGCTTCTGTCTCTGCAGGTCCACTTTGAAGGTAGCTTCTTAGCTGGAGATTTACGAGAGTGGGAACTTGCTGGGCAGCTCATATCAGCAGCAAGAAGGGATCATGGTGCCATTGTGCTTGGGTAAAACATGATGCTGCACCTGACAGTCCGCTGTGGCCCTTGAGGGTGTGGAGGAGAAACCAGTGGCTTTCCTGGCTCACACGATGGAACTGAGGAATAAAGAGAGAGGCAGGAATTGTGGTACCCAATGGCCAAGGCAAGTAATGTCCTACCAAGACAGGGGCTCGAGAGTGGGAGCCAACAGCAAGGCTTAAAAGGGATGCCACTGTCCCTTTCTGAGAGGGTCTTCAGTGACAGAAGGGACCAGAAACACATGCCTAGAAAATCACACGAGACAAAGACCATGTCAGAAGACCCTGCCCATAGCCAACCAGAGGAACCAGTAGGAAGCTCAGGGCTGCGGCCCACCACTGACAGGTGATTGTGTGTAAGTACACAGCACAACCTCCTTTTCTTCTCCGATTTCTCTTCCCCTGCCCCAAACTCTCTGGAAAGAGAGGAGTGAAAAAATAAAACATATCCCCTCTCAACCACAGTTTCCAGAGACCATGATTTAGCCAGAGAGGAAAGGGAAAAGAGAAGATGAGATTGGATTTAAAACTAGACAGCTCTTTTAATAATGACAAATGACTTTAAAACTATGGGATCATCCCAAGATCTCACTGAGGAACAGAAAAGGAAGGTAAGAATCAGAAGAAATCAACAGACTGTTCACTCCTGTACCTCACTGAGTTTAGAAAATTCACTGTATCCGACCCAATCACAACATTAGCAGGATAATTAAAGCAAGCATACAATATCAACTCAATACATTATACAATAAAAACAATAATATAATTATATTATAATTACATTATACAATAAAAATATAATTATGAAGAACTATGTAGAAAAATGGAGTATCTTTATACACTATCATCCTAAATAATAATAATAAAAACAACAAAACATATAACAGCAACTATTTAAACATGTATATATGAACAAAATCTCAAAGATACTAAGAACAATTAAGACTATGTTGTTAATGTGGTATGATTGTTGTTTTAAAATTATTTTGATCACATTTCCTTTATAATATGAGAAAAGGGAAAAAAATCACCCACTATCCTGTGTTGCTGTTAAGAAAAGTATCTTTATTTCCCATGTTCTTTTCTCTTTGGTGTTTCAATGAATAGTTTTGAGCATTTACCTGCCCAGGTGAGCCTGTGCCAGATGTTGTGGACACAGGCCAGAGCAGGGCTGGTGGCCCCGCTGCCCTCGCCTGTACCAATCTGCAGGCAGGCAGGGTGCCCAGGGCTGCCCCGGCAACAGCAGCTGCTGGAGACCAGAGGGAGCCCCTGGGGTCCCTGATGGCTTCCAAGAGGAAGTGCTAAGTATGGGGAGGAGGAAGAGATGCCTAGAGGGCCGCCAGGGGGAGACACTGAGGGAAGACTGTGCCAGGCAGGGCGCAGAGTTGATAACAGAAGTTCCCCAGGGCTGGAACGTGGAGTAAAAGGTTGAAGCTTCAAGTTAGGGGAACAAGGATGCAGAGACACAAAGGTGGGCCAGGCCTTACAAATCTTGTCGAGAAACACTGATTTTAAGATAAAATATAGATTTTTAAGATAAAAGAAAAATACAGACAGTAAGATAAAATTTTTAAGATAAGTATTTTGAGATAATATAGCAAAACATATGAGTATACATGCACACACATTCATTCATAATACTTATATAGCTGAATTTCCTAATTTCTGTGAAGCAGGAGACATGTTTAAATCAGAAACTTCTCAGTCTTCTATAATATTTCCAATTCTGCATGCTTATGGTCTTGGAATTTGCACCATTCTGAGACACAATGCAAGTATCTGGAAGATGCAGGATTTTACTGGGCAGGGGAGGGTCTCATGGCAGGCTTGGGGTCTGCTAGTTCCATCCACAGCGTTTTGTCCTCTCCACGCTACCAGCTGAGGGCTGGACTTCCGCAGGGTCCTTCTCAGGGGTCACAGGCATAATATTCCCCATGTATTAAACAGTGGCGCAGATCCTTGGGGCATTTCTAGCCATTAATTCTGAGTCACCGGTTTCAGCCCATCGCCATCCACCTGCAGACTACCTGGGGCCAACCAGAGGCCTGGGCTTCCGCAAGCTTCTCACGCGAGAGGAAGCTGAAGTGAAGGGTACGAAGGAGAATCTTGCTGTGGACGGATTTTGTTTCAAGTGTGGGTCCTGGCGACGAACTCTTCACTTACAGTTTCGGAGGCAATGATGAGACGGCTCGGAACAAGCAAATCTCTGCGACATGACAGTTCAGTTCCAAAGACCATTAACAGAGGGTCAGCTCATCACACACCTGCAGAGCAGAGCAGGGCCGGCCTCTGCGGTCCCACGTGCGGGAACCGCAGCTGCATGTTCCGTCCGCGCCGCACCAGCGCAAACTCACAGCCAGAATAGCTCGCTCCCCGCGGCCACCCGCTTCTGAGAATCTTCCTTGTCTCCACTAAGCAGCTCAAGGAGAGAGAACCTAGAGGAAAACTTCTCGGAGTGAATTTTTTTCCTTATGATTTCATTTAAGTTTGAATATGCTTTTTTGTAGGAAAAATGAAGTTATTAATTAATTATTTTTGCAACACAGAAGAGTCTCCCATTTTAATTAGAGGAAGCTGTTTTGTAGCTTAAATAAAATTAGAAAGTTGTTAATGAGTTTAGACTGTTCCTCTGACACAGTCACATCTGTGTCTTTTTTAATTTATAAAAGTAACACATGTCAATAGCAAGTTATTTATGTATATGTGTATAGATGCATATATCACACATGCACATATGTACTTCTGTATACTTCTATGCACATGCATACATACAAATGCACATCTATGTATGTACATACATACACATACACATCTGCGTGTGTGTGTGCATGTGTGTGTGTGTGTGTGTGTGTGTATAAATAATCTGAGGAGTCCACCAGTGCCCCAAGCGACTCTGCTTTAATCCCTTGCTGGCCCTGCCCGGAAGCCAGCTCTCACATCAGCACTGGTGCAGGAAGCTCCCCATCCAGATGAGAACTCCCCTCCACCCCTCAGCTCTTTGGCCGCTTCTGCCTGGAGGGCTCAGATACAGCAGATCACTCCAAGAGAAGGTACCGGGGAGACAACAGCTTGGGGTGATCAACTCACCATAGTTTGCCTGGCATTTTAGAACTCATTGTCCTGTGTCCTGGGCCGCCCAGTGAGAGCAGGGAGACCACACCCCCCTTTCCCTTCCAGGCACCAGATCCAAGCTCCAGGAGGTAAGAAGGGTTAAGGCTAAGTCAGGTGGGAAATTTTGTCCATCACAAAGGATTGCTCTTTTGTTTTTGTACTGAATTGAAGCTGTGTTTGCAATTTAAAGTATCCACAGTATTACATGTTATCTAGAGTGAGCACAAAACCAGGGGCCTGACAGACAGCATTTTTATCCAGAGGCAGTGATGGTGGGGACAAAAAATTAAATTGTGTTTTAAATATATACGTGTATATCTACACACACATATAATTTTTGAAACAGTATATTTTAAACAATATTGTCTGACACTTTGTTTTTCTTGCAGCATATCTATCCTCTAAATATAGATAACCTATATATTTAAAAATTATGATGTAGTCATATAATTTGATATTATTCTCCACTTAAAGTGAGATAGATCCACATGTAGGAATGTACAAAGAAATCCTATTTGAGTCTGCGCTGATGAGTACACATTTAGTGGAACATTCCCCTGACTGCCAAGGACCGACTACACCAGCACCACCTGGGAGTAGGTTGGAAGTGCAGAACTCAAGGCCCACTCAGACCTACTGAATCAGAATCTTCATTTTAACAAGATCTCCAAGTGATTCATTCGCACAATAAAGTGTGAGAAGCTTGCAACATTTTTTTTAAAGAGTGACAAGTATGTCATTTTGTGATTGGGCCATAGGGCCTAGAATTTAATCATTTGATTTTAACTAGTGTTTGGAGAGTTTATCCATCTAGATGGCCAGGAGCCATTTGCTAGACATTCTTGTTAGAGCCAATCTCATTGTCCTTGGATGGCAGAGACAATTCCTGCCGGGAGGAGGTTGTCGGAAAACCAAACCATGGGTGTGAGGCTGCACTGGAGAGACACCTCACAGATAGCTTGTTCTCAGAATGGTTTTTTAAAAAATGTTTACTATGTTATGGTAACAGGTGCTTCCAAACAAAGGGAAGAAGAAGCTGCTGCCTGCTCTGTCTGCCATTCAATAGGGCTGAATACGTGCATTAAATTCGCCTGCAAACTTTGCTGAGGAGCCCAGCAAGGAGGGAGGAAATTACAGAGCAGCTCCCAGGCGCTTTGGTGGGTAATCAGCTGAAATTGAGCTGTTTTCCATATTCTTTGCTGATAACGCAAAAGGAATCTTTGCAACAAACAGCTCCACGTTCCCACACATCCTCCGAGCTGAAAGGGCCCACGTGGTCCACACAGATGTTCCCACTGCGCGCTGAGCCCTGCGCACAGTAATCATTCCCACAGCTACCAGCACCAAGATCCCACAGGCTACCTGCGCCTTAACAACGGCCAGGCTGAGCTAGAGGTTTCATGGGTCCAGGGCCAATCATCATGATAAGTGAGATGTCAGGAAGTAAAAGCAGCTCTGGGGAAATGGCTGGGTCTATCTAAAATTTCTGTGATTTTCTTCACACTGAGCTAAGCTTTATTCCTCAAATGGCACTCACTTGTGCCGTCCAGGAGAAAAGGACTGCGGGTTAGAAAGCACAGGAGTCAGGACTCTGGGTCTAAACTGGCCTCAGGCTTTAAATGCCCCAAGATTATCAATCAAAGCAGAAAACAGATGTAGGAATTAGTGATTTGGGAAAGCTGACTATTTCGTCTAAGATTTTCTTTGTTCTGAATGGAACATTTGGGGAAATATTCCCTTTGGGGTTGCTCAGAGGCCAAGAGAAGGAACAGTGGAAAGGAAGCGGGACATGCAGGGGCCTGGGACACAGGCCCGATTCAAATGCCAACCTGCGGTGCCCTATGTAACCTTGATGGTGGTCTTAACTCTCTGACCCTTAATTTCTGTGAAATAGGATAATGACATCCTCACAGGGAAGATGATACCACCCGGGAACATAAATGTTCTTTGCCCTCTTTCATCCCCTGAAAATGAACCAAGCCTCCCACCCTCCTTTCCCTCTCTTTACTCACCTAAGCATCGGAGATGAGCGTAAAGGTCCATAAAGAGCACATGTCACTTCTAGAAAGTTATTACAGGTACGTGCGCTATTTTTAATATTGTTTATAAACAATACATTTTTTTCAAAATAGTTACTTTCCATATAAACAACTCTCAGTTTAACTTCCATAGGAAAAAGTATTCTTAGCACACATTGATGAGTGAAATGTGGACAGAAAAAAAAATCCTGTTGTCTAGGTTGTGGGGAAACGAGCACTCTTGCGCACACCTGATGGGTGCGTAAATTAACTCAGGAGTTCCTTAAGAAGCATTATAAATTACCTTGGACATGAAAATTTCACTTCTGAGAATGTAGAAAGTTGTCATAGATATCCACAAAGATTTAGTTTTGTATTGTCCCTGGAGTGTCCCTTTCTTATTTTTTATGATGTTTATATAATAATACAAGTAACCCATGAATATACATCATTGTAAAAAAATTGTATGTAATATGGAAATATTACATAGAATATGAAAGTCACCTTTTACTCTCATTTTTCCTACCCACCCCCTTTCTAAAAGTAAGCTCTGATAAAATCCATCTTTATCCTTTCAGATATTTTGCGGAGCATTTACAACACAGGTGTGTGTATTACATTCTCTGTAATCCCAATATGACTTATTAAATACTTTGCCCTCTCCCCATGGATTTGAAATGACATTCAAAAAATAAACAATCATTAACTGATACAGCGGAATATTATGCAGAATGAGGAGGCTTTCTAATATGAAAGATCACCAGGATATATTATTAAGTGGAGAAAAGAGCAAGGCATGGAAAGAGTGCATATACTATTTGTGTCAGAAAGAGAGAAAAGAATATATATTTATTTTTGCATACATATGCATAAAGAAATACTAAAAGAATGAACAAAAGCATAAGCGATCATCTGAACTAGGCATGGAGTGGCTGAATGGGACAGATGAGACATAAATGGGAATAATACTTCTTTGTGGTAGGCAGAATTATTACCCACACCCCAAATCTGTCTATGTCCTAATACCCTAATCCTGTCAATATGTTAAGTTATGAGACAAAGGAGAATTAAAGTTGCAGATGGAATTAAGAATGCTAATCAAATGACCTTAAGCCAGGGAAAGTAGCCAGGTGCATTATTCAGGTGGGCCCAATGTAATCACAGCATCCTTAAAGGCAGAAGGGGAGGGTCAGAGGAAGGCATGGAGAGACGCCAGGTTGCTGGCTTTGAAGATGGAGGAGAGGGGCCACAAGCAAAGGAATACAGGCAACCTCCACAAGCTGGAGGGGACAAGAAAAGGGATTCTCCCTTAGAGACTGCAGAAAAATATGCGCCCCTGCCAACACCTTGATTTTAGCCCAGGGAGATTAAGGTTTAGCTTCTAACCTACAGAACTATAAAATAATAAATTCCTGTTGTCTAAACCTCTCAGTGTGTTCTAAGTTGTTACAACAGCCATGGAGAACTAATACATTCTTCATGTAACAGCTTTTATGTAGTTTTCATTTTTGAACCATGGTAAAATGGTAAAATCCATTATATTAAATCTCATTCACATTTTTCAATAAAATTAAATGCCATTTTTGTTATGTGTTAAATGTTCCATACACACACACACACACACACACACACACACACACATACACAGAGGTCTGTTTTCACAGATCTATTTAGGGATTTTTAAAAATTCTATTCTTTTGATCCATTTCTTTAACTTCTAACCAATATCACATTGTTTTAATTATCATTGCTTTAGTACATGTTGATAACAGGCATGACAAGTCTCATTACTCTTTTTAAAATTTTTTTCATTTTGTACACACTATTTTCTGGATGAACTTAAGCATTACTTTGCTAAACTCACAAAAAATTATGTTGGGTCTCAAGTGGGCTGTATTGAATTTAGCAATTACTTTAGGGAGAATTAACTTCTTTATAATAGTAGGTCTTTACAGTAAGAAACATGGAATATCTATTTGCTCAATTTTTCTTTATGGCTTTAAGTAGGGTTTTAAGATACGGATCCATATTGATCTTTCATATTATTGGATAGGCTTATTCCTAGCGCTTATGCAATTATGGTCTCTTTTTTCCTTTCAGTTTCTAATGAGAACATGAACAAGCTATTAATTTTGAAAATGTTAAATACAAGAAAGCTATTTATTTTTTTTAAATTTTGATCTTCCATCTACCCACCTTTCTGATGTCACTTAAAATTTTGGTTTTTTAAAAAAAAAAAGGGCAATAATGCTTTGCAAATGTATAAAAACTACTTTCAGCATCATGTATCTTGGATTCTGTATACTTATTCTATAAGCTGTGTGAAGATTGGATAATGAAAGCATTCTTCCATCCATCATTTAATGCCATGTAAATTGAACACCTATTTTGTGCCAAGTCTGAGATGAACTCATGTTGGTTTCAGTTTTTTTAAGTTAAAATTTATGTAAAATGAATGCATTCTACTAAGTGAGGTATCCCAAGAATGGAAAGACAAGCACCACATGTACTCATCATCAATTG